>OZ023314.1:46120080-46216707 GCA_964007375.1 Ophion obscuratus
ATCCGCTCTATATATAAAGCATAACTGTAAATCGGGAGCGAGCAATTATAGTACTATTCGCCGTTGTATATATAAATGTATATGTCTATGAGGGGGCGGCGCATAAATAGTAGATCTCTCCCGCTGGATCTTCAAGATCGTATGCCATCCGAGTGTACTGGACGATGATGATGATAATGATGATAATAATGATAATAATAATACTCGAGGAAACCGAAGCGTTTGGAGAAGCGGAAAAGTGCTCTGGCAATGGTACACGTTGCGTGTTACAACTTGCTGTGTGTATAGATATACTTACATGAGGATCCAGGGTAGTGAATATGAGGAAACGAGAGTCGTATATATATATGGAAGCAGATGGACGATACAGGAGAGATAGAGAGAGATAGAAAGCAACTCCAAAGCGAGAACGCACGATTGTTAGATGCAATTGCAGATTATAGAGTTGGATATGTTACGTAAAATGGTTTATTGATGGACCAGAAGAAGAGAGAGGCAGGTAAGGGGCGAGAGAGAGAAAGAGAGAGAGAGAGAGAGATGTGGAGGAGAGAGACTTGTACATTTCTGGCGAAATATATATCAAACGATAATTAAATAGCTCGCTCTCCTTATTTTTCGCTCCGCAACTTCGTGAGATCTCAAGATTGTAACGTGTATTTTGCCGCCCCCCCCATCCCCCTCTCGGCTATTCTGTCTCTCGTTGAGAATGCCGGAAGACGAAGGTCGGAAAATTGCCCCTGTTGGAGGACAATTTAGACACGTGTGCGCGTGAGTACGAATTCTGTGAAGAAAACCTTTAAGGGGCATGAGCTTGGAATAGTTTTTCTAAAGTTTCGTAGCATAGGATCTTAACTTTAAATCGCAACATTGATTTTGTACGCAGCCGAGAAATTAACCGAGTTATTACGATCTTTGTAAAAGGCCAAACCTTTTTCGTTTGCGTTTTTCTCGGAACTCTGTTTTGTGAAATGTATGACGAGATGATTTTAAAACATGTCCATCAATTTGCTACTAACAAAAGTTCAAAGTTGCTTTTTTGGTCGAAAATTGAACTTTTTTTTCTACAGCTTGCCATTTTAGTAAGTTTCAGCATCTGAAAAAAGTAGCCGGCCATACGAAAGTTTCATTATTATACGGAAAGTACATTTTTCTCCTCAAATCTGCCTAGTCTCCAGAACCACCCACACGCGGCAACGGCTGCACGTTTGTAAAATAATAATTGACATTGTTTGAAGATTTTTTAATAAAAACCAGAACTTGACAATACTACCCACGGTGACCGCGAGAAGAGAGTACATACACTGCACTCAGAAAAAAGATTTATTAAGGACAAAGACATTTGTCTCCCGGCGAATAAGTTTTCTTATTCGTATGTCGGCCTAATACGATTTTATTAACAGCTAAGACATTTTTTTATTTAAGTTTATGTTTAAGATTTACTAAGAAGATTTTTCCTAACATCTAATAGGATATATAAGTTAGAAGAAATAGGTGTTTTATATCTGACAAATAGAGTTTTTCTCAACATCTAATAGGATTCATCATAATCCCCCAGCTGGTTTTTTTTCGAGGAATTGTGTCATTTCGTCCGTCATTATTTTCTCACTTGACCGTTTTTTTCTCACTTTGTATTCTTACTTACACTTAAATCATTCCTCACTTTCGAGTTTCTCACTTCCGAAACGCAACACTGACACTTGTGCCAAAAGCATTGGCATAGGAAGAAGCTACATGGTAAGCGTATGCGTGAGCTACATCTGACGAGCGGCCTGCTGTCGGGCCCGTTGCGTTGAAGGGCAAAGTGCGCATACGCGCATTAGTATCATAGTCGCGAAACAAGAGGTTTTCGTAATTGGGAAGTAGTATTTATTTGGTTTGCGGAAATATTTATTCAAATGTTCCATTTTGAATATGGCTTTTAATTGATGTAAAAAATCGGCACGTAAAAAAACATATTTAGTGATGCCGAATAAATGCTGTAGTTACAATCACATAAAAACTGTCCCCATACGAGTAAACATTTATTCATTTCTAATAAATTATGTTCCAATGTGCCAATTTATTAGAACATAATAAATCTTTTTTCTGAGTGTGCTGTGTTAGGGATTGGCGCCTCTCGTGGTCTAAGGCAGAAGCTCTAGTATAGTCAACTTTATCAAAATTATACGCTGATAAGAATGGCCAAAATTTTAAAAACGAAAAATTACTCGAGATTCTGCCATGTTCCAGGGTGCGAGACGGTTCATGAAAGTGAATTGTCGTATCATAAGCCACCTGAAGATAATGTCTTTCTAAAGAAGTGGTTGTTGGCTCTGAACATTACTCTCTTTTTAGGCCATCAGCAAGTTTTAGTCACGCCACAAGACTTTTTCTTTCCAAGTTTATATCTATAAATAATAAATGAAGCTAAACTAAAAGTTATTTCTGCTATATACGATGTATAAATATAATTTCAGAGATCCCTTGTAAAAAGTATGCCTTGAAAAATAGAATCACCCGTTCTCGGAATCTGCGAGTGACTCTCATAACCTTGACAAATCTAAATCCAGAGCTGACAGAGATAAAAAAAGCGGAAAATAAATTATTCACTGCAATAGCATCTTAACAATCTACCTCGGAGGTAAAGACAACAGCCAACTCACAGGATATCGAGAACGAAGTCATTGTTTACGTTTGAGGCTATACTTTGAATGGCCATATTGAATATCGGTGCGCCACTGTTATTTAGTGAAAATCGCAAATATGGACACCTATATCGCTGATAATTAGGTTATCTATAATCCTGAACGTAATTCCCGCAATCTCCTTGCATTCCTTGTTTCGATAATTGCAGAAATCGATGGCAAAAAAAAGTATACGCAAGTTTATATTGAAGACAAACTAAAGATGGTGCAACGTTTGGAGGCTGGTGAAAAAAAAAACGCTCGCTGCAGAATATGGGGTGTCACATTCAGCAATCACTTTCATGACTCGTCAAAAAAATTATATATACGCCCATTCGAAAGTGATGGATAATCAATATTGTAATCCCCAGAAGGAGAGAATGCATGCTGCTGAGGATTCTGCATCAGAGAAAGCGATTGTCCAGTGATTTTGTCAGATACGAAGCGTCGATGAACCATTCTATGGAAACGTGCTCGAAGAAAACTCCCTCATGCTCAATAAACAACTACATGATTCAGAAAAGTTCACTACCATAGTTCAGTTTGGGTCACACGCTTTCAACAGAGACACAATATTCGCGAACTTTCTATACAAGGTGAACCTTTGTCATCGGACATTGGCGAGAGTGAATATTTTAACCGAAGTTTTCATTAACTTTCCTGGACGAGGGCTATGACTTATGTAATGTGTATAATATTGACGAAACCGGTCTAGCCTGGACATCATTGCCAAGACGCACTCTCGCAGGACGAGAGGAGACTATATCTTCTGGACGAAAAATACTTAAGGATCGAACCACCGTAATGAATTGTGCGAACGCAACTTGGAGTCATAGAATGAAGCTATTGGTGATTGGCATATCGAAAAAATCCCGTTGTTTAAAAAATGCTTTGAATTTGCCAGTGACTTGCCGAAGCGAGAGAAGTGTGTGAATTGATCGATCAAGCTTCGAAAAGTGGTACAGGACAATATTTCTTCCCTCCGTTATCTTGGGGATGAGAGGAGCAAATGAATTTGTTTTGCTCTTATTGGACAATGCACCTTCGTGTTCACCGCTTGAACTTTTAACCGCCATCGATAGCAAATGTACCGTGCCGTACTTGCCTCCAAACGTCACTGATGCTGATTCAACCAATGGATAAAGGAATTATTGAGGTCATGAAGAGACACTATCGAACAGCTTTGCTGCTTGAAAATTGTTAACTGTTGCATAACGATTGCCGGAGCATGGGATGCATTGATCGAAGGCACACACTGAGAAAACAATATATTTCCATGTACCAGGGTTTGTTTACTATTAACAAATGGTAAAGTTGGATATGGTGAAATAAATATCTTCTTACAGTTGATGAATCATTCATTTGAGCCTCTGAATTGTTACAAATAACGATTTGGTAATAGTTAAGAAATGGGTACTTTAATGGAACATACCCGTTCTTAACAGCCAATAGATATACAGTTGGTCCAACCCAATACTTCGTATCAATATACTATAAATACTTGTTTCCTATAACTGAGGCGTTTATTCAATGAGATCAGTAAAAAAAGTTGTCCCCGATGTAATGGATAGTTGAGTGAACGATATTTTATATTCGCACTAATTAAGATTCGTGTACCTAGTTACCACGTGAATATTTGGAGAAAGCCATTAATTGATTTTCGGCAGATGAATGTGCAGTTGAATCAATGTAGCACTATAGTGCTAGTGGGCAAGTGTACAAGGAACAACTCTCATAGAAAAAAAGAGTTGTTCCTTGTAGAGGACAAATCTTTGGACAACGACTTGTCCTCTAGAAGTATCAAGTCCGTTAATCGGAGGACAACAAATATAGTAGCATCAATACGCCGTAGAGCAAGGAATAACTCTCATAGAAAATAGGCGGTCGACCGGTCCCGCGATCGACGTCTTGGCCACCCCTGCTTTGATGTGTAATTTCATATTCTCTATATCCAGGGTGAGGCACTAGCTGTTGCCACCTTGAATATCTCTGTAATTATCGACGTCACAAAAAAACGTTTGAAACAAAAGTTGTACCGTACGAAAGGGGTCATCAAATGCGACCATTTTTTTTTATTTCAGTGGAGACGCTGTCGTACAGTAAAGGTCACCTCCACTTCTTTAAATGGGACGGTCTATTTTTTTTTCAACTATCTTGTAGAGCATCGAAAACTGCATAAAAAATATTTAGGGGTCAAAGTCTTTCAAGGTCATTTAAGATCAACAAGTGACATGAACTTTATTTTTATGTGCAATTCACCTAGACCCTTTTTCACGTAGAACCTTTATTCACAGTAGATGTTCGAAGTGATTGCCATTGGAATCAATGCAGTATTGCAATGTCCTCATCGCGGATTGCGTAGAATTTCTTATCACTTCGGCACTTATCGAATCACAGGCTCGAAGAATTCTCTCACGCATATAATCCGGCGTAGTTGGACGTTCTTTATAAACAAGATCTTTCAAGTATCCTCACAAGAAAAAGTCCAGAGGCGTCAAGTCTGGCGAGCGAGCCGGCTACGATACAGCTCCTCCGCGGCCAATCCAACGATTTGGAAATCTCTTTTACAATTCATTTCTAGCTATCAGCGAAAAATGTGCCAGGCACCCATCGTGTTGATACCACATTCTGTTTCTTGTTTCTAAAGGTATTTCTTCCAATAACGGACCTATTGTTTCTTGAAGGAATGTGGTGCCTTCCTACCATTAAGATTCCCTTCGATGAAATAAGGGCCTATGATTCTATCCCCAATAATCCCACACCATACATTAACCGACCACGGTCTTTGGTGTGCAACTTGCCGCAGCCAATGTGGATTTTCAGTTGACCACAAATGCATGTTATGCAAGTTAATATTTCCATGATTCGGAAATGTTGCCTCATCAGTAAATAAAGTCCGATTAATAAATGAGTCATCTCTCTGAATGTAGCGTTGAGCCCATCGGCAGAATTCAGTGCGATTCATGAAATCCGTACCAGTTAATTCCCGGTGGAGACTGATGTGGTAAGGATGATATGATTTATGACGATGTAGAACACGTAGAATACTCCTTTGGCTGACGCCAGATTCCCTCGCAATTTGACGAGAACTCGCACAAGGGTCTCGGTGAACGGCGACAGGCACACCAATTTCCGTTTCTTTGTTAGTACCTCGCTTTTGTCGGTTACTTTTCCGGCGGATTAAGGATCTAGTTGTCCTCAGTTTAGTGTACAAAAATTTGAAATGGACGGCGTGTAGGATGAGAACGTTCAGGAAATCTTTCAGCGTAAAAGTCTAGCTCTCACTGCATTTTTCTGACATTCTCCGTAAATTAGAAGCCTATCAGTTTGCTCTTTAAAAAAATACATCATTTACATCGCTTGATTCATTAATACTAGTCTCACCATTCTTACTATCATTATCTTGGGTTTGTTTGGGCGAAACATTGTAGAATGTTCCGTGTACATTGTAGGTTTGGTGCCATTGTTTACATACAAGACAATGGCAAGACTTCGGCGATAAGTGCCGAAGTGATAAGAAATACGTGATGAGGAGATTGCAATACTGCATTAATTCCAATGGCAATCACTTTGAACATCTACTGTCAATAAAGGTAATTTCACATAAAAATAAAGTTCATGTCACTTTTTTATCTTAAATGACCTTGAACGACTTTGACCCCGAAATGTTTTTTATGCAGTTTTCGATGCTCTACAAGATAGTTGAAAAAAAATGTACAGTCCCATTTTAAAAAGTGGAAGTGACCTTTACTGTGCGACAGCGCCTCCACTGAGATAAAAAAAATGATCGCATTCCATGACCCTGTTCGTACGGTACAACTTTTGTTTGAAACATTTTTTTGTGACGTCGATAATTACAGAGATATTCAAGGTGGCAACAGTTAGTGCCTCACCCTGTATACTTTCGACCGTTTCCTAAATATTTAGCAGGATCCACAAAACGAGCAAATCGTTAATTGATGCCAACGGCGCAGAAAATAAATTCACGATTCCCGGTCACAAACTGATATCCTCTAGGTAAGTGGGCATGCGGTCACGCATAGGTTGTGTTCGTTGGGTCTCATCATTTTGATATGAACAAGTGCGCATGCGCATAATGATGCGCAACACGCAACTGTGCAATGAAACGTGTCATGCGCAATACGAATTACTCGCGTGACTCGTGTCATTGCGCAGTTGCGCGTTCTGCATCATTATGCGCATGCGCATTTGTTCGTATCAAAATGATGAGACCCAACGAATACGACCATAGTCTCCAGTGCACCTCGATGGTATCTACGTCGCGTCTGCGCACGAACGTGCTTGTGCGGCAAAGGGCCATGGTAGCGTACAAAGTAAACGGTCTTCCCAAATGTACGACACATATCTCAAGTACAGATTTGTTAACTATTAACAAATCATTATTTGAGAGGAATCGTCGAATTTTTAACAGCTATTTGCCAACTATTAACAGGGCTATATTTGATTCAACTGAAGATTTTTTAATTATTACCAACAATTGATTTTGTACTTAGTGTACGACTGTTATCTTAAAGAACTACTGGGCCAACATCTTAAATGCAGGGTCATTAATAGTTAATAAATCCTTATTTACGTTAAATAAAGAAGTTGTGGCGTCGACTGTGTGACTCTTGGCTCAAATGCAGACGGGATAGTCGTTTTGAATGAAGATTAGTTAAGTGTTGTGACATATTCATTTGCATGGAACACAGGATAGTTGCGGCAACTATACGTTAACGGCCCCAAATCTAAATATATTAATTGTGAACAAATCTCTACTCGTTTGAACTGTATTATCATATAACAATTTCAATATAGACGTCAATATGTTCAAAAATGCCATATTTTATTACGTATTTCCGCGGATTTCAAAACCCCATAACTTTTTATGGGGCGGGGATTTTATCTTCCCCCGACTGAATATCATCGTTTATAACCCAAAAATTAGAAACAGCAAAACAAATCAGGGGCTCATTTATCGGAAAAGTTATGTAGATTTAAAGAAAGTTGTCTACATCGTTGAGTTTATATATGTATTCATTATTTCGATATCGTTTAAAAATCTCAGTTCGATAAGGCTCAAAGATAATCAAACTGTTCTACATTGAGTATTTGCTGAAGAACTCCCATATTAATGTTGAAGGGCACCGCGCGCCATTGACCTTTCGAACGAAGAATCAAAAAAGAGATGATGAAAAAGTTTAAGAGGTGAGATGCAGTCAGAATTTTCAAAAAATCGATTTTTTTACACATTCTTCAAGTATGGTGTTTCGAAAATATTCCCGGAAAATTTCAAGTCAATCCGATGAATAGTTTCCGGGATATCCCACAATTAGTGAAGGGGCGTCGGGTCCCCATGGTAGATTGCGGCTGACAAACGCGCAAACGATAATACCCGAGAAGGCAGAATGCTTCGAAGACAACAACAAATTGATATTTTGGAAGCTTCCACATCGGCAGAAGCCCTCCCGCGTAGAAATTTTGATGGGGTCCAAATCAGGGCCCGATCAGGTTGCCTGAGTGCAGCTTTGAGTGCACCAAAGGCAGCCTGAAAGGGCCCTACTAGGAAATGTAACGTTGTATCACATATGGGCCTGACCTGGTTGCCTGATCAGAAAGAAATGCATACAATATTTCAAACATCCAAAATGGAATCAACCACTTAATTTAGACTTTCACTACAATGATTTTGAATCATAATTTGTCGTTCCCTGGCCGGCTTAAATGTTTTTTTTTCGAAGAAAATATTTCGCCTATTTGGGAATCAGTGCCCAAATAGGGTACTGATGGTACCAGATATGGCATATGAGAGCAAATGAATTCCTATAATTACTTGTTGTATCACATAAATATCATTGTGACAATTAAAGAGGTTTATCGAATAACATTCTATAGATTTTTTAAGCTTAACCTTATACACACACACACACACACACACACACACACACACACACACACACACGCACGCACGCACACACACACACACACACACACACACACACACACACACACACACACACACACACACACACGCACACACACACAGATATATATATATAATTCCTCTCGCTCTCTTCGCTTTACAAAGCTGCCGAAATCTTCTAACACGCATGCGAGTTGTATGTTTTTTGTCGTGACAGTCCATAGTACCTTTTATTAAATAGAATTCAGGAAAGCATCGAAACTCTGAAGCTACGATGCTGTAAAATCGAACTTTCCATGTGGAAAATAAGAGGTTATATGAATCTATCGACTGTTGAGGCAAGTCTATTTATGGCCTCATCAGGGAAAGCCATAGTAGGGCCTATCACGGCAAGCCTTGGTAGGGCCATTTTAGTATAGCCTGATTTAGGGCCTAAATACTTCCGGCCCGATCGGGGCCGGATTAGGATGTTCGTAATAGGTGTTACCCGGATGACACCCCGATCGGGGCCTGATCCTGGTCAGGCTAACCCTAAGAAATTTCTACTCGGGTATTGACTCGCCCCTGTTGACGATTGCTCATAAGAACCTCCGTTAAATTGTCTCATTTCTTGTTACTATCACTGTTAATTAAGTTTTTTAACCCAAAAACGAAGTAGTGTAACTTATAAAAAGATTGAAGTTGAGTGTTCGCCGTATACTCTCGCCCGAAAAGAAAGTCCGTGTCCTTTAGGATTATTCGGTGAAAGTCTCGTCTAAAAATGTTAACCCTCATTCGTCAAAGCTCACTTTTTTCATCATCGGAGTCAAAATGAATCTGAGCGAAGGCAATACATCCGCAGGCGCATGATCTGTACGATAAAAGAAGTCCTCTCCTGGCTTCGGCCATTGAAACTCTCTTTCTACCTTAAGGTCACGAGAGAGGAGAATTTTACGGTATCTTTCCGTATTTTCCCTCGAAAACAAAAAGGTGAAAGTTATCGAAACCTCGAAGTTGAACTTTGATTGGGCATACCCACGTGCAAATCAGTTTCCTTCATTTATTGGTTAGCTGTGGTCGGTTTTTAATGTGTTTTTTTTTCGTTTACTCCGTCCTTAATGTTTTTAATTGGTTTCTCGTCCTTTCGTTCGTTTTTCGTGCATCTCTTCTGCTTTTTTCTCGTTTCCCGCGCTTCTCGTCGTTTCTTTGAACTTACTTTTTTGTTATTTCCATTTGTTTTCTGTGCTTCCTTTCAGGTTTTGGTTTTTTGGACTTGCCTTAAGGTTTCGGGCTAATGTTCTTCGTTTTTTTGTAATTTTTCGTTTCTTGCGCATCTCTTCGGTTTTAGTGTAATTTTTTTCCTTTCTTGCATTTCTCTTCACCTTTTCGGCTTTTTTCTTCAGTTTCGTGGGATTTCTTTTCCGTTTCTTTTGATATGCTTGATTTTTTTACGTCTCTTTTTCCGTGTCTTTCTTGCGTTGTTGGGTTTTTCTTCAATTTTTTTGTGCTTTTCCTAGTTTCTATCGGAGCTCTTCTTTTTTCGATTTCCTCCGGCCTTTTTGTGCTGTGCTTGCATTCTTTTTGTTTGTTCGGGTATTTTATTTTTTTGTGTGTTTTTATGCTTCTCTTTATTTTTGATCTGTTTTCTCTCCTTTCTTGTGCCCTATTTGTTTTCTCATATTTTGGCCACGTTGCGAATGCTTGTTGTCCGTCATATTTCACCAATATTTTTTCAGCCATGGGAATTTGTACGTGGACTCGTCGTTTCCCCCATAAAAATCCCCTTGAAAATTGAAGCGACTTCTTCCGTGCGGTCTCTTCCGGGAATCCGATGCAGCTCCCGATGATTCTTTTATTTTTATTATTACGTTACGGTATCCCGTAACGTTAGATCGGTACGACTGCTTTTTGAAGCGGTGTATAGAATTGTGCGGGACATCGGGTCGTACCGGTAAATCGGTACCTCGTCATGTCCGATGACCGCGAGAGCACGATAACAGCATCTCGTATTTTCTATTTTTCCTTGCATACCTACATAGTAATACCTAGGTACACGGAAAGGAACACGGAACATATTATTGTACCGTGGATTTTATTTACTATGTACAGAGAAGAAGAGGGGTAAAAAATACGGAGAGAAATTTTTTTCTTTTATACAATGTCAGTCCTATCCACGTGGTATCGATTGTACTGAGACTGAGAAATACGTTAACGTGCAGTTTTAATTGTGATCTGTAGCGTTATATATCTATTCAAACTTCATATTTAAATGCCGTTGAAATTCCTTTTTTTCTCCTTGTGCTGTTGATTGCAACTTTTTTTTCGAGTCGAAAGAAAAAAACTTTTTTTTTTGGTCCCAAAACTTTGGTCGCCCCCTTTTCAATATTTTTTTATGAGAGTATTGGAATGACGAAGTAGGGGTTTTACACACAATTAATAAATAGTCTTGGGAGGTTTGTGTATTTTTTATTAAAACATGTTGGTAAACAATTGTTATTATTATTTAAACAAAGTGTCGCCGTAGCTGTATGGCCACCAGTGTGGGTGATTCAAGCAACTACAGTGATCTAAAATGAAAAATTAGGAAATGTACTTTAAGTATAATATAATACAACTTTTGTATGACCGGATATTGTTTCAAAGCTTTGAAAATAATGAAAATGGCAAACTGTAGAAAAAAGATCGATTTTCGACCACAAGATTACTCTATCATTTGTTATTACGGTTACTATCGGGGTGAAGTTCGAGGCGAGTGCCCTATGCTTATGCACGGAGCCGATTGACTGTTTCCAACTGTTGGCTTTCAAATAATCATCATATTAAACGTACGTTTTCGAACTATTTTCCTACTTATGTTTGTAAAAATATGCATTTTTGAATATTCGGTGATACATTAAGAGTTTTCATTACATCGTATAATTATTTTCTATAACTTTTTCTCGCTGAATTAACGCGAACGAATTGGCAACGGCGTATATTGTAGTATATCATAATGCCCAGGTTGGGAGAAGTGTCGCGAAGTTAGAGACATGGCGCCCCGTTCGTAACCTCAATATCGGCCCAAGTAGTTGTAAAAAATGAAAATCGTCCGGAATAAAAAAAAATTCGCTAGATAGAAAAAGTGTGTACTAAAGCTGTCTATATTCTGGATATAATTAAAAACTTCAATAATTATTCAATATTCTAAAAAAATGTATTTATGAAAAAAAAACCGCGTTATATTGTCTTTGCCTAGAAATGTCTAGAAATGTATAATTTCTGAACATAGTTATAAAATTAATATTAAGTCATTATTACTAATTAAGAGAACAAATTAACCTGACCGAGTAGTGGACCGATAAAATACGTAGCATTTGTGCCGTGTACGACGTTACCATGATTGCACTGTCTAATATTTTGTGTGCTTGATTTTCGCACAAATTCGCTATAAAAAACATTCATAATTTCATTTTCCTCATTTTCACGGTCCTTTGAATCCTCATTTTCACGGTACCAAGTAAAGGGTTAGTCCGATAATTGGTCGAACCGTACCTATTTTTTCAGCTGCGTGGTCACATTCACTTGGCAGATATTGATAATGTACTGAAACATGACCGGGAGTTTTCCATAAACGTAATGTAAGTAGCCCACGAAATACGTCGAATTGTCGATTTTTTTCTCGACCAAACGGTACTGTGGATCGTATTCAAACTGCGCGAGATGATCAGCAAAGAGGTTATAAAGGTCCAGAAAAATGTCAGTTCGTTGGTAACATGTTCACTTAACCCCATAACAACCTTAACGAATGGATAATCATATTTTTTAAATCATCTGGCCATTGGGTGGAACATGTTGGAACACCTGCTTGGTGGAGATAAATAGATTTTGAAGTACGACTTGAAACTTAGTACCGAGAAAAACGCAAAAGAAAGAAGTTCGCAGTAGCGCAGTGGGCGATTCGACCTTTTACGCAGATCGTCACAACCGGCTTAATTTGTTAAATCTTTACATAAACTCTGTTACAAATTAAAATTAAGGCCCTACTAAGACTATAAAGCTATGCAATAAAAAAATGTTGAGCTCATGCAGATCCCTTAATTCTCGAACTGAAAATACCGTGTGAATATATATAAATATACCCGCGCAGGAATTTGAGTCAGAATAAAGTCCTGTCCCCCGATCTGTTTTCCCTAAATAATATCAAGCCTGATCTACGCTGATCCAGCGTAGATCAGGTTCGCCATGTAACAATGGCAAGGCCATTTCCTTTTTCGGGAACTGATTAGGATTTGGACGGGAAAACGATCAAGTACTGGAAGAGCTTTTGATTATCTACCCGAGTAAAATAGCCTAGCATGAACTGATATACTAATACTTATTATCTCTTTGCACTCGAGAGGTGACTCCCGCTCACCACTCACTATCCGAGCGAAAAAGGCCTCGAGTGCAAAGGGTTATTTCACGAGTATCGCAAAATCATAAGCGTAAGTGCACGCTGTAAGCAGAGCACTTCTGTACGTGGTACAACCGAACAGGACGAATTTGTATCCTCTAACGATGGTACCTTGCTTACGCGAAGCGCTCCGCTTGTAGCCACATGGCGGATTGTTGGCGAAATACATTCAGGTGATGTCTTCCCGCCCAGAACATTGATATTTCCCAACATAGCGACAAGGTGTACAAAAACCACGAAGAATCTGCTCTACTTTTGTGCCTCATTAAATAATTTGGCTATTCGTTAGCTCGAATCACTAGTTATTGTAATCCCGGGATTTATGATAAGCATTCTTATCCTCATTGATGATCATTAAAGAAATGAATCCTTTTAATGGTGAATAGAATTACAACAGATGTATTAGTTTCATCTTTATCAATTATAAATATCTTTATCGAGGTGAAAAGCAAAGTAATTTTACACAGTTCTTAAAGACCGGCTCCACTTTTTAGGACATGCCAATGTTCTGGCTGGGTAGACATTGCATGAAGATGTAATTGCTCGCAACATATCTCGGCCAGAAGATTGTAATTTTCAAACATAGAGGGTGAGTGATAAAAGCGATTTTGCGATCTTCCCGGTTTGTTGCATGGGCAGGTCCATTTCCGCTGCATTCCAACGATGCAAACATCAACGTCATTTAAATCGGGTGATCGAGGGGGCCAGGCACTGGAGCGTTTCTACCAATCCACCTATCCGCAAGTTTTTATTTTAAGTTCATCCCAAGGTCATGATATTCTAGATCTATTCTAAGCTCAAGAACTTCGAAATTTCCAAATTTTCAAGACAATTAATACTTTTTTCTTTAAAAGCAGTTTTCCGCCTATCGTAATGCGTCCCACAGTTGGTCTCGTTAGTCAAAACTGCGGACCAATCGTAGCAGTGACGGGCGACGCCATGATGTAATAATACATAATAACACATACCGTCTAACTGGTGTTCGTTACAAACTATTAGAGCGAATTATTCAGAAAATGTGACACTTCGCTGTTTATTTTGTTTTTGTGCTGCAAGGAATTATAGTGTATGCGAGATTTATTTTTTGGCGGAAATTCTGAATTTCGAAAACCTTGAGCGACCACATATTCATTGGCCGTCTAGAGCTTTCGCGAGGTTAATTTAAAAATGATAAAGCGTAAAGTTTCTTTTTTCTCTAAAGAAGATAATTGTTTGGTGAGAAAAAGGGAAAAAAATAGAACTCAAATTTGTGCCACCCTAGTGTATATGTATAATGTCAAAGATCGACATTGATGTGTGGATTTTTCTCCGGCTCCGGCGGTGCTTCGAGTTAAGCAGCCCTGTGCATTACCATGCATTATAATCGGAGCGGTGACCGCTTAGCGATGCACCGGGTGGCGCATCAACAAGTGAGCGGAAGGCAAATACTTTTGAGATTTTGGTGCAGGTACTTAAGTAAAACGTCTGAGCACCAGAGAACCAGAAGAACCCGAGTAGAAATTTCTTAGGGTTAGCCTGACCAGGATCAGGCTCCGATCGGGGTGTGATAGGGTAACACCTATTACGGATATCCTGATCCGGCCCCGATCGGGCCGGAAGTATTTAGGCCCTAAATCAGGCTATACTAAATTGGCCCTACTAAGGCCGTCCCTGATAAGATCCTACTAAGGCTTTCCCCGATAGGGCCCTACCAAGGCTTGCCCTGATAGGCCCTACTATGGCTTTCCCTGATGAGGCCATAAATAGGCTTGCCCTATGCCTGCCTGAGCAGTCGCTAGCTGCACATAACCTCTTATTTTTGACATGGAAACTTCGATTTTACAGCAGCGTAGCTTCCGAGTTTCGATGCATTCCTGAATTCTATTTTTTTTAAAAGTGCTATAGACTGTCACGACAAAAAACTTTATGGAACTCGGATGCGTGTTAGAAGATTTCGGCAGCTCTGTAAGGCGAAGAGAGAAAGGAACTATATATTGTGACCGCAAAATCGAGGGAGCTGGGGGAAAAGGACCGAGAGAGTCACAAAACTCCCCTCCTCCCGTCCCGACAATTTATATAGGGCGCCAGCCGAAAATCGACTTGTCGGGATGAGAAAAGGGAACGCAGTGTCCGGCCAAACTGCAGCCTCGTGGATAAGGTAGAGGGGATGGGTCAGGTGTCAATCACGCGCGGCAAGAGAAATTTATCGTCAGGGAATTTATTTTCCCTGTCGTTAATAATTCCCCTCCTTCGCAAGGAACACGGGACAAAAATCAGAAAACAAAATATGTACAACACGCGCGAAATCTCGCGAGACAATTACTCTCGCGCGCACACACACACACTAATTCCGACCGGGGCCTACGCACACACACAATACACGTCGAGCTCGTCTGGGCCTCTCCTCTTTCTCCCCTATCGGCCACACTAATATTTCAAAACCGGGCCCCCGCTAATCGGTTACCCGGCCGAGCGTTAAAATAAAGAAAGAAATATCCCGGGAAAATTACCCCGGTCGTTACTTACGTGGACGTCGGTGCTCGGCAACCTCTCCCCCGCGTCGAAGCCGGGAAAATCCCCACACTGGGGAAAGGGGCACCCGGTAGATGCTGTTAATATAGACGGGAGCCCGCACGGGTTCGAACCCGCGACCCGATGATAAACGGGAGGCTAGTTCTCCGTGAAGATGTCTCGACTTGAGGGCAATCTCTCCCCCTTTCCCCTTGCACAAGCCTCGCCGCAGGCCAAGGGATCACCGAGGACGACACGTCCCAATTTTACAGGCACACATTCACTCACACTTTTTACAGACTAATCGAGCCGAAGCTCGTCGCGAAACGGGATTGAGCTTCCCGCGCGCAACCACGACACGATTTCCCGACGATACGCGCTAGCTACGTGTGACGGGGTTTATAATTACGGAAACGCGACAGAGGCCGTGGCCACGGTAAAGATGCGCGAGATCGTGAGCCGACCATACGGCCGAAAATTACCCGGATTGTTGCCGAAGGCATGGCCAAGCTCACCGGCTGCGTAATTCGGTCGTTTCCCATTGTCTCGGCCCACGTCCGTCCGGCTCGACACCTCGCAGGAAGCTAACGCAAAAGCCAGTCGACGTGCGAGAAGCGTACCTCCCCCTTTTTCTTTAGTTTCTGTCCTTATGATTACACCAAAGCGAACAGGCCCGTATCGAATAATTTTCGGGAGTGTGCTTATCGATCAAGCGCGGATTTCGAATCCTGAACCTCCCGTAATGGAAAATGAAAAGTCCGCTCTTCCCGCGGGCCGTATTTCATGTCCTAGTGGAGCCTTGTCCTTCCCTGGATGATGTTTCGTAACGGTCGACCTTGGCGATGACGGGAGTAAGGACCACGACCGACGCCAGACTTATTATTCGCCGAGGGTGACAATTCGGCCCCTGTCCAGAAGAAACTGAAGAAGTGAAGGGGGAGGGGGGCGCGAATCACGGCCCTGGGTAGGTAATTTTCGGGGGAATCGGCGTCTTTCCGAACGTTTGACCATAGTTGGGCCACCGCGTCTTCCCGATCTTTGGCCTTGGGAGAATGTTTGGCCTCGCCTTCTTTCCCTCTCGCTCTTCCTGGCCGTGGGTACCTTGGCTCGTGTAAGCCAGACGTTGAGGTGGCGAAAATAAAGAAAATAAACAGAATATTAAATCATAATCCTAACGTCGCTTAGAGAACCCTACGGAATCATGTCGTGATCGCGATGACGGCCCCGAGCCGGAGGACGGTTTTGCTGCAGCCGCCACCATGTCAGGCGGGTCAGCGGAGTACCAAAAAAAACACGTTACAATATATATATATATTGGGTTGGTACAAAAATCTTGCAACACACAACACGAGTAAAAAAGAAAAATATTTTATTTTAACTACAGGGTGCGCCAGAGAAACTTACTTATTTGAAAGGTCAATAAAAACAAAAGTACTTCAATTATTGTTTAAAATTTTTTTTATTTGAGAATACAATATCCCAATTTTTTTTCATGCAGTCTTGAAAATGACATCGGATAAATGGCGACCCCCATTGCGCATACACTGATGAAGTCGATTTTTGAAATTCGTATCCACTCTTTGCAGCATATCAATCGGTATGTTGGCAATGGCGTCGCGAATGTTGTTCTTGAGGTGTGCTATGGTCCGTGGTCGATCGACATAAACCAGAGATTTCAAATAACCCCATAAAAAGAAATCGCATGGAGTCAAATCTGGAGAGCGTGCCGGCCATTGGAGATCGCCTCTGAGAGAGATGAGGCGGTCGGGGAAATGTTGTCGCAACAAATTCATTGAGTCTCGTGCTGTGTGTGCTGTGGCTCCATCTTGCTGAAACCACACGTTCCTAACGTTCATTTCTTCGCGTCTTGGAAGAAAAAATTCCTCGATCATGTTCCTGTAACGAGCTCCATTCACGGTAACTGCGCGTTCGTTTTCTTCAAAAAAATAAGGACCAATTATTCCCATTACCGACATCGCACACCAGACAGTAACTCGCTCACAATTAAGTGGCTTCTGGTGAAGCTCACGTGGATTTACACCACACCAATAACGCATGTTTTGCTTGTTGATGCAGCCGGAAATGTGGAAGTGAGCCTCGTCACTGAAAAAAAAGACCGCGTCTTCAGGCAGGTTGTCAACCAGCATTTCACATGCATTTTGACGGGCAACAAAATCGCGTTCAGTTAATTCTTGCACAACAGCCAATTTATAGGGATGAAATTGAAGGTCTTCATGGAGAATTCGTCGAACAGTGGTGTCAGAAATTCCCATAGCAGCTGCGTGTTTGCGAGCCGAACGCCGGGGAGAACGCACAACTGACTGCCTCACTCTTTCGACATTTTCCGGAGTTCTGATGGTCCGTTGAAGTCCATTTCTGGGTTCAGCGACACTTCCACACTCCCGAAATGAGTTAACCCACGACAAAATCGAATTACGGCCAGGAACGAGTCTGTGAGGAGGAATTTCAAAGCGAGCGCGGAAGGCACGTTGCGTAGCAACAAGTGAGCGACCGTTAGAAAAGAAGCTCTCGACTGCGAAGGCCCGCTGCTCTCTAGACCAACGCATGATGGCAACTGACTGGAGGGAGAAACAAACTTGGGAACTTCCCCCTCCAGATGCGCCCCCTCTCGCCCCTCTACCCGCCCAACTCACCGCGCGGGAATTTTTTCAAATAAGTAAGTTTCTCTGGCGCACCCTGTATAAACGATTATTCAGTAATGTAGGCTCCCTTTGCATCTACAACTCTTGCCCAACGCTCTGGTAGACTTTGCACGCCCGCAGAGCAGAATTATTTTGATCGTGAATTAAGAAAGTCGTCCAATGTATTTTTGAGATCTAACAGATCATAAAATATTTTATCCCGTAAATAGTTCATCAAAGCTCGAAACAGGTGATAGTCGGTAGGTGCTAAGTCTGGTGAATACGGTGGGTGTGGTAGAACTTCCCATCCTAGCTGCGAAATAGTTTCTTGTGTCATCTTAGCGAGGTGGGGTCGAGCATTGTCATGGAGAAGCCGAACTTGAAGACGTTTAGGCCTTTTCTGTTTCATAATTTTAGCCACCTTTTGCAGTTGTGCAGAATAAATCTCTGCCTGTATTGTGGTGTTGGTTGGCAGAAATTCGTAATAGAGCATACCCTCAGAATCCCACCAACAACAGAGTAAAACTTTCTTCATTTCACGGGGCCGTTCAGGGGTCGGTTCTGGTTTTTCCCCTTTTGGTAACCACTGACGCTTGCGCGTGTGATTAACATACAACACCCAGCTTTCATCCCCAGTGACTATTTCTTGAAGAAAATCAGCAACCAGGTCACGCCCATATCCCGCGTAGAAATTCTGATGGGGCCCAAATCAGGGCCCGATCACGTCACCTGACTGCTCTAGTAGGGCACTAATAAGGCAGCCTGAAAGGGCCCTCCTAGGAAATGTAACGTTGTGTCACATGTGGGCCTGACCTGGTTGCCTGATCAGGCCCCTATCAGGTTGCCTGATCAGAAAGAAATGCATATAATATTTCAAAAATCCAAAATGGAATGAACCACTTAATTTAGAGTTCCACTACAATGATTTTGTATCATAATTCATCATTCCCTGGCCTGCTGAAATGTTTTCGTTCGAAGAAAATATTTCGCCTATATAGGAATCGAACCTCGCACCTACCTACCCAAAGCTAGGCACGCTGCCCCTATGCTACCGAGTGCTTGTAACATCTTGGTCCCAGATATGGCACAATAGATCAAATGAATTCCTATAATTATTTGTTGTATCACATAAAGTATATCAATTAGTTAGTATCATTGTGACAATTAAAGAGGTTTATCGAATAACATGCTATAGATTTTTGAAACTTAACATTATATATATATATATATATATATATATATATATAATACAAATAATTTAAAAAAAATATATATATTGTAATGGGTCGGAATTTGTTACAATAAAATTTTTTTGTTCGGGACTCGATCAGTGAGGAAATTAATTGAGACTCTTTTGTTTTGGGGTATTTTATAATAAAATGTTATTTATTCAATTTTGTGACTTGATATAATCTAAAAAGCTCGCTGTGTACAAGTGTGACGTGTTTTTTGTGTTGCTGTGTGTGTTTCGTGCTTCGTATACGCCGCTACTCCGTCGGTAAACTACTCGGCTTGCGGGTCTACTCGGACGGTAAGGATGTCTGAACGCGGTCGCCTTATATCATCCGTCTATACTTTCTTCCCTCTCTCCTTTGTGTATTGTCGCTCGCGGCGTGGTGAGTTACGGCGCGCACTCGCCGACGGCGCTCGGAGTTCGCGACGCGCTTCCCCCTCTTACACTACCGCTGGTGGTGGCGCGCGGTGCCGAGCGCCCTCTCGATTGTCGCGCTTTCTCCTGATTACTCTGCGTGAGCGTAATCGATTATCGCGCGTTGATAATCGATTATTCTAACTATGGATCGTGACTCCAGAGGTCGCCACGCACCTTGCAATGGTCAATGCTCGAATTTGATATCCGCTCTTGACCTTCAGGGTCTCCTGATACACGTCCTTTGATATCCTTGTCGCTATGATTTTGTGTTGCAGGTGTGTGTGTGTGTGAGTTTGTGTGTGTGTCGGTCGCAAGTTTCCTACCTCCTCTCTCTTTATATTCTTCTAATACTAATCTCTTTTTTATTCTTATCCCGGTTTTTGTTTCCGTATTTATAGACTAAAAAAACTATATCTTAATTCTCCCCTTTTTAAGCCATTAACCCATTAACGTCCAAGAATCGCGATTTTTTCCTTCATTTTCAAGCCAGATTTTTATTATATAAAAAAAATCATAAAAAATGAAGAGATACGTTCCCTAGTATTTTCGAGGGTGCTCTTTCAGAATCTGGGGTCAAAATCTGGTTTTGTCCATTAGGAAAAAAATATAGCGGCTTTTAAACAAAACAAAAAAACAGGAAAAATCGATGACACTTTTTTTCAAATGTTTTTTTCACCTCGAAGCCGTTGAAAAGTCCGGTTTTTTTTTCAACCATGGGTGCACAGAATAGTGACGATTGAACAATCAATTTTTTTAATTCGTCGTTGACAACATTTTCACCCCCAAAATGGCGCTTCTCACCCCCTGAGTGACACGAAAAATTTCACGCTCGGTGTCCCAAATGAAAAGTAGTTGGATTTGGACGAAAATTGGTACTCGGAGGTTTTCGAGGTCGCTGATTATGATTCTGCTCTCAAAATTCCGAAATAAAAAATGGCGGATCCAATATGGCGGACACAAATGCAAAAGTTCATTTGAATTGGATAAAACGTGGCACTCGGGGGTTTTCGAGGTCGCTGATTATGATTCTGCTCTCAAAATACCGAAATTAAAAATGACGGATCCAATATGGCGGACACAAATGCAAAAGTTCATTTGAATTGGATAAAACGTGGCACTCGGGGGTTTTCGAGGTCGCTGATTATGATTCTGCTCTCAAAATTCCGAAATTCAAAATGGCGGACAAAAATGCAAAAGTTCATTTGTATCGGATGGAATGTGGCACTCGGGGATTTTCAAGGTCGCTGTTTATTATTCTGCTCTCAAAATTCCGAAATTAAAAATGGCGGATCCAATATGGCGGACACAAATGCAAAAGTTCATTTGAATTGGATAAACCGTGGTACTCGGGGGTTTTCGAGGTCGCTGATTATGATTCTGCTCTCAAAATTCCGAAATTCAAAATGGCGGACAAAAATGCAAAAGTTCATTTGTATCGGATGGAATGTGGCACTCGGGGATTTTCAAGGTCGCTGATTATTATTCTGCTCTCAAAATTCCGAAATTAAAAATGGCGGATCCAATATGGCGGACACAAATGCAAAAGTTCATTTGAATTGGATAAAACGTGGTACTCGGGGGTTTTCGAGGTCGCTGATTATGATTCTGCTCTCAAAATTCGAAAGCCGTTGGGTATTTAAATACCTGAAAATACCAGGTGTTTAAATACCCAAAGGCTTTCGAATTTTGAGAGCAGAATCATAATCAGCGACCTCGAAAACCCCCGAGTCCCACGTTTTATCCAATTCAAATGAACTTTTGCATTTGTGTCCGTCATATTGGATACGCCATTTTGAATTTAGGAATTTTGAGAGCAGAATCATAATCAGCGACCTCGAAAACCCCCGAGTGCCACGTTTTATCCAATTCAAATGAACTTTTGCATTTGTGTCCGCCATATTGGATCCGCCATTTTTAATTTCGGAATTTTGAGAGCAGAATCATAATCAGCAACCTCGAAAACCCCCGAGTGCCATGTTTTATCCAATTCAAATGAACTTTTGCATTTGTGTCCGCCATATTGGATCCACCATCTCTAATTTCGGAATTTTGAGAGCACAATCATAATCAGCGACCTCGAAAACCCCCGAGTGCCTCGTTTTACCCAATTCAAATGAACTTTTGCATTTGTGTCCGCCATATTGGATCCGCCATTTCGAATTTCGGAATTTTGAGAGCAGAATCATAATCAGCCATCTCGAAAACCCCCGAGTGCCACGTTTTATCCAATTCATATGAACTTTTGCAGTTGTGTCCGCCATATTGGGTCCGCCATTTTTAATTTCGGAATTTTGAGAGCAGAATCATAATCAGCGACCTCGAAAACCCCCTAATGCCACGTTTTATCCAATTCAAATGAACTTTTGCATTTGTGTCCGCCATATTGGATCCGCCATTTTTAATTTCGGAATTTTGAGAGCAGAATCATAATCAGCGACCTCGAAAACCCTCGAGTGCCATGTTTTATCCAATTCAAATGAACTTTTGCATTTGTGTCCGCCATATTGGATCCGCCATTTTTAATTTCGGAATTTTGAGAGCAGAATCATAATCAGCGACCTCGAAAACCCCCGAGTGCGACGTTTTATCCAATTCAAATGAACTTTTGCATTTGTGTCCGCCATATTGAATCCGCCATTTTTAATTTCGGAATTTTGAGAACGGAATCATAATCAGCGACCTCGAAAACCCCCGAGTGCCACGTTTTATCTAATTCAAATGAACTTTTGCATTTGTGTCCGCCATATTGGATGGGCCATTTTGAATTTCGGAATTTTGAGAACAGAATCGTAATCAGCGACCTCAAAAACCTCCGAGTACCAATTTTCTTTCAAATCCAACTACTTTTCATCTGGGACACCAAGCGTGAAATTTTTCGTGTCACTCGGGGGTGAAAAGCGCCATTTTGGGGGTGAAAATGTTGACGTCGAATTAAAAAAATTGATTGTTCAATAGTCACTATTCTATGCACCCATGGTTGAAAAAAAACCGGACTTTTCAACGGCTTCGAGATGAAACAAAATTTTGAAAAAAAAGTGTCATCGATTTTTCCTGTTTTTTTTTTGTTTAAAAGCCGCCATATTTTTTTTCCTAATGGACAAAACCCGATTTTGACCCCAGATTCTGAAAGAGCACCCTCGAAAATACTAGGGAACGTATCCCATGTAGGGTGATCGGTAGTGGCCAATGATTGGCCGATGCTCGACGCCAAGCTTGCCAACATTGGCACTTGAGCTTGGCCCGATCATCGACCGAGCCTTGGATGATAAGAGCGGCCCGATATTGGCAATCAATATTGGCCCTAGAATGGCTTATGAGAATCGGCCGAGCATTGCGTAGGAGTTCATTCGAGAATCGGCCAACAATAAGCCCCCTCAAGATTGCCGTCATTGGCACTCGAGCTTGGCCCGATTATCGACCGAGTCTTGGCGGATAATTGTGACCCAATATAGATCACCAAAATTGGTCCTGCACTGCCAAAAAAAATTAATTACTTTTGTATTGTAATTCGTCATTACCTGGTATTTCGAAATGATTAGTTCGAAGAAAATTTTTCACCCATATGGGGTTCGAACCTTGAACTTCCCTACTCATAGCCAAACACGCTGCCCCTATGCTACCGCCCATGTAGGGTGATCGGTAGTGGCCAATGATTGGCCGATGCTCGACACCAAGCTTGCCAACATTGGCACTCGAGCTTGGCCCGATCATCGACCGAGCCTTGGATGATAAGAGCGGCCCGATATTCGCAATCCATATTGGCCCTAGAATGGCTTATGAGAATCGGCCGAGCATCGCGTAGGAGTTCATTCGAGAATCGGCCAACAATAAGCCCCCTCAAGATTGCCATCATTGGCACTCGAGCTTGGCCCGATTAACGACCGAGTCTTGGCAGATAATTGTGACCCAATATAGATCACCAAAATTGGTCCTGCACTGCCAAAAAAAAAATTAATTATTTTTGTATTGTAATTCGTCATTACCTGGTCTTTCGAAATGATTTGTTGAAAGAAAATATTTTTCACCCATATGCGGCTCGAACCTTGAACTTTCTTACTCATAGCCAAACACGCTGCCCCTATGCTACCAAGTGCTTGTAACATTTGATTCGCAGATATCGCATAAGATACCAAATGGATTCTCATCATTATTTGTATCACATAAACTATATCAATTAGTTAATATCATTGTGATAATTAGAGAGTGTTATCGAATGACATGTTATAGAATTTTCAAACCTAACCTATATATATAATTCCTCTCTTTCCACCTTCTCTACCCCCACAACCCGTTAATATGTGTGTTGCAATAGACAGACCATTAGTTCATTAGTTCAAGTTTAATTTGAATAAATAAATATATTTAAAATGAATAATTCCAATAAGGGAATGCAATAGGAAAAATTTGATTTCACGAAAAATCTAGTTAATTCAAATAAAAAATAAATAAATAGACGCGGTTAGTTAATATTAATAGAATTTTTCTGTCAGTGTAGGATGGTTCATAAAAATCGGCAAAATATCGCGTATGAGCTCGTTCGAGAATCGGCCAACAATGAGTGCTTTGATTTGGTAGTATATTTGTTAAGAATAATGTCCAATGGACTCGTAAAATTATTTGTCTCGTCTCTCAATGACTTCAACGCGAAACAATGAATCGTCAATATACGAATTGCGGTTCGAGCATGCGTTACTCGGCCGAACATTGACTTCGTATCGGCAAAAACATGATTGGCGAGTCTATACTTCGCCAAACATCGGCCTCATATCGATAAACCAATAATGAACAAGTCTATACTTGGCCGAACATTGGCCTCCTATTGGCAAACCAATGATTGGCCAGTGTATACTTCGCCAAACATCGGCCTCGTATCGGCAAGCCAATGATTAGCGAGTCTACGTTTGGCCGAACATTGGCCGTGTATCGGCAAGCCAATGATTGGCGAGTCTATACTTCGCCAAACATCGGCCTCATATCGATAAACCAATAAGGAACAAGTCTATACTTGGCCGAACATTGGCCTCGTATTAGCAAACCAATGATTGGCCAGTCTATACTTCGCCAAACATCGGCCTCGTATCGACAAGCCAATTATTAGCGAGTTTACGTTTGGCCGAACATTGGCCGCGTATCGGCAAACCAATGATTGGCGAGTCTATACTTAGCCAAACATCGGCCTCGTATCGACAAGCCAATGATTAGCGAGTCTATATTTGGCCGAACATTGGCCTCGTATCAGCAAACCAATGTTGGCTAGTCAATACTCAGCCGAGCATTGGCGTACAATTAGTAAATCGATCCTCGTCCCGCCAACATTGGTCCAAGTATTGGCCGTTACGGTTCGATTGGCGAAACCTACATGAGGTATCTCTTCATTTTTTATAATTTTTTTTATATATTAAAAATCTGGCTTGAAAATGAAGGAAAAAAGGAGTTGCATAACGTTTTTTGTCGTGACAGTCTATAGCACCTTTTTTTAAAATAGGATTCAGGAATGCATCGAAACTCCGAAGCTACGATGCCGTACAATCGATGTTTCCATGTGAAAAATGAGAGACTATGTGCATCTAGCGACTGCTGAGGCAGACATTGGGCAAGCCTATTTATGGCCTCATCGGGGAAAGCCATGGTAGGGCCTATCAGGGCAAGCCTTGGTAAGGCCCTATCAGGGAAAGCCTTAGTAGGATCTTATCAAGGACGGCCTTAGTAGGGCCATTTTAGTAGAGTCCGATTTAGGGCCTAAATACTTCCGGCCCGATCGGGGCCGGATCAGGATGTCCGTAATAGGTGTTACCTGTATCACACCCCGATCGGGGCCTGATCCTGGTCAGGCTAACCCTAAGAATGTTCTACTCGAGAAACTCATCGTTCTTAAACTTTTGAAACCATCCACGACAAGTCCTCTCACTTAAGGTGGTTCGGAAGAAACAATTGAACAGTCGGCTAACGTTTAACCTCCTATTTTTGTGAGAAAGAGATAGTATGTCATTAACCACGTTGGAATAATAAAAAGTAAACCACTCCACCGTATCATTTCCGATATATGAACGTTGGCCTAAAATACACGCACTCAAACGCAACCTCCGAAAAATGTACCGGAAATGATAAGTTTACGTAACATTCAGTCGTTTGACCCAACAAACAAAACTTCTCATTTGAATCTTCGATTAATATGGAATTCACCTGCAAAAATTGTAGCTGATCCACCGCGCATTTTTTTCCCAATAATTTATTAAATTTTGCTATGCGGCATCTGTCTCTCTCTAAACGGTGATCGGAGCGTCAGCTGTGATTGCTAGAGGAAATTCCTAGACGGCAATTCACGCAGAATGCCATGTGAATTTCGTCGAATGCCTACGCTGCAGATCATGCTAAATATAGTAAGAATAGAATAAAAATAATAATAAAACGAAAGATAAAAAATTAATAAAAATATGTTGATTGTAGATCTTATTTTTTTTCGAATTGATTATTACGTATACCAATATATATATATGAAGAACGGCTGTAAACATTTTTATTTAGAAAACTTTATTTTTATTAAAATTTCTTTCTGTTTTCGTTCTGTATATTTACCTGAATATGAAACTTTAAAAACTGTCCAATCAATCTCTCATTCTTTATTTGCGTGAACAAAAGCAGATCAATTTTCTGTAAAAAAGACGACCACTTAAACGTAATTGTGCCATGTTTTGACATTTGTCGAGTCATTGAGAGGTGTGTTTGAATTCTTCTAAAGTGAGGTTACGTAGCGTGGCAAACTGCTTAAAACATGAATGAACTAGCAAAGTCGATAATGATCAACCGAGTGCTCAATAACCAATGTCGTATTTATGAAATACGACGGATGTAAGTGTTTATGAAAATCATCATAAATGTTCATTCTAATGGGTACCAAACTAAAAATACTTTTTTATGAGATAAAATTCTACGTATTTTAAACATTCGAAAGAAAAAATTAAAAATCTTCAAAATTGTCAGTTTAACTTCCGGTTTTTCTTTCGAACTACCTTAAGGCGAAGTAGAAGATGTACCACGTGACATATGAGTGCGAGAGAGATAGCAGATTTTTTTTAACAGAGATTCCTCAGAGATTAATAATATTTAGAGCAAAAGGAAATCATTAAGCTCTGCGTCAGGGAATTCTCCAGAGCCTAATGCTTCGTTTTTCCTAAAAAATGTAACCATCTATGAGAAAATTGGGTTTGAAAATTTGTGAGGTTATGTTGACCTTGTACATGCGCCTTAGCTGCAGATTTCTTTAAATTCAATAAGTAAAGAAGAGTTTCACAGTTCCCGCAAATGACGCTTGTTCGGTTCAAAACTCGATATTTTCGCAATAAAAAAATTATGTGATTCTGATACAAAATCGCTAATATTTCAAGGTTATGGTCTTGCCAGATTCCCAAACTTACGATATAACGTTTTACATCTGAAAATTTCAACCAGAACCTCCTGGTGGGGCCATCTTTTCTCACACGGGCGGATACTTATTTGTACTCCCGATATTATTGATATTACCGACTTACCACCCATGTAGGTTTCGCCAATCGAACCGTAACAGCCAATACTTGGACCAATGTTGGCGGGACGAGGATCGATTTACCAATTGTACGCCAATGCTCGGCTGAGTATTGACTAGCCAACATTAGTTTGCTGATACGAGGTCAATGTTCGGCCAAATATAGACTCGCTAATCATTGGCTTATCGATACGAGGCCGATGTTTGGCTAAGTATAGACTCGCCAATCATTGGTTTGCCGATACGCGGCCAATGTTCGGCCAAACGTAGACTCGCTAATAATTGGCTTGTCGATACGAGGCCGATGTTTGGCGAAGTATAGACTGGCCAATCATTGGTTTGCCAATACGAGGCCAATGTTCGGCCAAGTATAGACTTGTTCGTTATTGGTTTATCGATATGAGGCCGATGTTTGGCGAAGTATAGACTCGCCAATCATTGGTTTGCCGATACACGGCCAATGTTCGGCCAAACGTAGACTCGCTAATCATTGGCTTGTCGATACGAGGCCGATGTTTGGCGAAGTATAGACTGGCCAATCATTGGTTTGCCAATACGAGGCCAATGTTCGGCCAAGTATAGACTTGTTCATAATTGGTTTATCGATATGAGGCCGATGTTTGGCGTAGTATAGACTCGCCAATCATGTTTTTGCCGATACGAAGTCAATGTTCGGCCGAGTAACGCATGATCGAACCGCAATTCGTATATTGACGATTCATTGTTTCGCGTTGAAGTCATTGAGAGACGAGACAAATACTTTTTACGAGTCCATTGGACATTATTCTTAACAAATATACTACCAAATCAATGCACTCATTGTTGGCCGATTCTCGAACGAGCTCATACGCGATACTCTGCCGATTTTTATGAACCATCCTACGCTGACAGAAAAATTCTATTAATATTAACTAACCGAGTCTATTTATTTATTTTTTATTTGAATTAGCTAGATTTTTCGTGAAATCAAATTTTTCCTATTGCATTCCCTTATTGGAATTATTCATTTTAAATATATTTATTTATTCAAATTAAACTTGAACTAATGAACTAATGGTCTGTCTATTGCAACACACATATTAACGGGTTGTGGGGGTAGAGAAGGTGGAAAGAGAGGAATTATATATATAGGTTAGGTTTGAAAATTCTATAACATGTCATTCGATAACACTCTCTAATTATCACAATGATATTAACTAATTGATATAGTTTATGTGATACAAATAATGATGAGAATCCATTTGGTATCTTATGCGATATCTGCGAATCAAATGTTACAAGCACTTGGTAGCATAGGGGCAGCGTGTTTGGCTATGAGTAAGAAAGTTCAAGGTTCGAGCCGCATATGGGTGAAAAATATTTTCTTTCAACAAATCATTTCGAAAGACCAGGTAATGACGAATTACAATACAAAAATAATTAATTTTTTTTTTGGCAGTGCAGGACCAATTTTGGTGATCTATATTGGGTCACAATTATCCGCCAAGACTCGGTCGATAATCGGGCCAAGCTCGAGTGCCAATGATGGCAATCTTGAGGGGGCTTATTGTTGGCTGATTCTCGAATGAACTCCTACGCAATGCTCGGCCGATTCTCATAAGCCATTCTAGGGCCAATATTGATTGCGAATATCGGGCCGTTCTTATCATCCAAGGCTCGGTCGATGATCGGGCCAAGCTCAAGTGCCAATGTTGGCAAGCTTGGCGTCGAGCATCGGCCAATCATTGGCCACTACCGATCACCCTACATGGGGCAGTGGCATATATAAAGACACTCTTGTTCTCTCTTTCCATCAACGTCCTGTTCTGTCGCTCTCTGACACACACACACACACACACACACACACACACACACACACACACACACACACACACACACGCGCGCGCGCGCGCGCCCGCGCACACACACACACGAAATTCTAAAGGCGATCGGTCGTTAAAGTTTTATTCCGTGTGAAAAGACCAAAACTCCGTCGTATTCCTCGGATCCCGCGCCAGCAAACAGGACACTCCATCAGTTTAGATTGTCCCGCGCGAGATGCATTTCCTCTTCCTGGCAGCAGACAGCGAGAGCCAAGCCGCCTTCGCTCCCTCCCCAAACTTTTCCTCCATCGTTCTATCTCTTGCAGGCAGCAGTGGGTCTGCTCTACGACTTCCGGTATGACTTGGCGAGCTTCTCATCGAAACTTTCGACATTTTTTCTATAAAACATGAAGAGAAAAAGTAGCCAACGCGTGAAGATACACATTGATTTTTCTCTGTACGCAATGAGTATTTATCATTTGGAATCTGTACCCGTGTTGAAAGTCCCGCTCCGATATTCGACTGTATGACGAGTTTTTCTCGTTCTCTCCGTGGCAGGTTTTGGCATCGCCCGGTTTAACCGGAACTGCGACTTATCCTGTGTGTGCCAAAAGAAGGAATTGGCGCTGCCCGTTTATTGTAGGGTGAGAAAGAAAGGGATCATAATATTATTTTATACGCGATTCCTATGAAGACATTTTTCTTATGTTGGTGGATCAATTTATCGACGAATGTATTCTTTGTGTTTCCTTTTTTGTATCGGTTTCGGCAAATCATTCGGATTATGTTTGAACGACTGAGTAATAATTTTTAGTCAGTCATCAACCGTTGCTGCTGTCATTGTATTTTCCTCTCTCTTTTGAGGTTGTTATGGGGTCAAGCTGTCGGGGGTGAAGTACGAGGGAGGGCCCTATGCTCATGCATGGAGTTGATTGACCGTTACCAACTGTGAGCTATCAAATAATCGTCTTATTAAACATACGTTTTCGAACTATTTTTCTACATCTATTTCCAAGAATAAGCATTTCTGAACATTCGGTGATTACATTAAATGTTTTCATTACTTTGTATAATTATTTTCTATAACTTCGTCTCGTTAAATTAACGAGAGACGAATTGGCTGGTCCGAGTGGTCGGAAAAAGAGGAATTTTCGTGAATTTTCACAAAATCTTTGTTACAAGTTAAGCTTAACGGGTTACACCTAGCTCGTGGTCGGCAAAAGAGACATTTTTGTGAATTTTCTGAGAAAACGTATGCAAGTTTTACATTTTTTTACACTACAGTATAATTTTACCTATCTTTCACAATCATTGTATTAAAAAATATTTATTAATGTGATGCAAACAAGGGTTTGTGCAGATCGCTTTTTGAAAAATGTCCTTCGCGGTGGCCACTGGTGCTCGGAAACAAATCATCCGAAACAAAAAATCAAACGCATTTAGTTTTTGCATGAAATCATCTAGTGCTTAGTCTCGAAGGATTTAATAAAATATTGATTTTTGAAGAAATGGTCGCCGACCAAAGTGGAAGTATTGATTTTCTGTGAAAAACGCTCTATTTTCGTAATTAAATAAAAAGCTATGCATGAAAAAAATCGTCATTCGACTACTTTTTGATACGTAGAAGAAGCTTGTAGAATTTGAAGTTGATCGGTGCAGTGATTTTGTAGATATCGTCACCGATTCTAAAAAAAGTAATTCCGATAAAAACGCGTTTAAGGGGTTATACCAGTGTGAACGCTGAAAATTTGGGTGATTTTCGGGAATGTGTTCGAAGAAAAGTACTCAATTAAATGTTTCGGAAAATTAAGAATATATTTGGCTGTATTTGACCTATATTATATAATTTTTTCATAGAATAATATTGAGATCCAAGTGACTTATGCGCTGTCTTCGGAGGCGCCAAAAAATAGTTCCTCCACTGCTGACATGATTCCGGCCGATTGAGTAGCTGAAACCGAAAAAGGAAAAAATATCGTTAAACTGAAAGGTATTTCCTGTACAATGACGTAGGATTTTCGAAAAATATCAAAATCTAACAAAATGGCGTAGTTGTGAAAAAAGTCTGTTTTCTTGCCTATAAAATGATCGTTTTGTTCAATGCCAAATCGTCAATTTTCATCCAATCAAAAATATCCTACGTCATTGTAGAGTAAATATTTTCAAGAGTACTCAGTTCAAATTTAAAGTAAATCGGATTATTGCTCTTTGAGTTACAATGTTAGCAAATTCGAAAAATCTCATTTCGAGAAACACGCGTTTGAAGATTTAACTATCGATTTTTGCAAGATAAAATGATATTGATATAAATTATATAAATGATAATGATATTCTTGAAAGTATAAACTGTCGAAAAAGGCAACAAAAAATCGACTTTTTAAGTGTCACACTGGTCTAGCCCCTTAAAGCTCGCCGGTTCGCGATATCAACCTATAAACGCCCATGACTCGATTTTTACCAGAACGACTTGAAATTTGGAGATAATATTTTTGAAAAGTTATATATTGACAATCCGCCGAAAACGAAAAATCGATATTTTCCAAAATTTCATCTAGGGTTGAGTCCTTAAGACCCTAGGCTATATAATGCAACGAAAAATCGTATTGTTGAAATTTCGAACTTATGCAGGCCCCGCAACAACCGCGTTAGCGGAGCTGAGTCAATAGACAGACTACAATTCTAACCGCAAAATTCTTCTCATCTCCTCGCGATCGTTTACGTTTTAACTTAATCCAGCCTCCGTAAGCTGAACGGGAAAAAAGCTTCAAAGCCTCGAGAATAAAATGAGCTTATTGATCAGCTCGAGAAACGGTCGCATAAATTTTACCTCGAGCACCACTCCTTTTGAATCGTCGATTAAACGAATTTTCTCTCTCAACAATTCCAACTCTCGCATCAGCATTCCTGATGCCTCTCTCTTTCTTTTGCCCCTTCTCCCTTTCTCTCTCTCTCTCTCTCTCTCTCTCTCTCTCTCTCTCTCTCTCTCCCGCATTAATAAAATATGAAAAAATCTCGCGCGCCGTGTGTCCGAAAGGATATTATTGCAGACACACAGAGAGCCGTGTTTATTCGGCATGAAAAGATTCGAGTTTCGCGATAGTAAGTCGAAAGATAGAATCCACGATGTGCTCGGATGGCGTAGGCTCGGTGAGCATAACCGCTAACGCGTCCGCTAGCAGCACACCACAAGGCAGCGTCAGCAAAATCGGAGCGCAAAGCACAAAGAGCTAAAGTAAGGCGTATTCGGAGACTCGCGAGAACAACCGGCACATCATTGCGTCAAACATAACTGTAACCGTCGAGAGAGTTCTATGGATGCTTGCACGATCGCCTTCATCTTTATTCATTTTTTTTCTATGATTATTACTGTTTCTTCTTTATTATTAGTCTTCATTATTTTCATTATTATTGATCCTGTTATTAGAATACTACAAATACTACTACTGGTATTATTATTAGTGCCACCGTGGTTCTCGTTATTAATAGGGTCGAAGTTTGCATCTTTCGTACGTAGCGAAAATTCTTTTCAATTTCTTATTTTTACTATTATGGAAAATCATGTTTTTTAGATATGGGCTGCAGATCGCTAAATAAAGACTTCAAAAACTAATTGCATAACTTTTATAGCTTAAATCTGCTGAGGCAAAATTGGGGATGTTCAGAAAATAAATATTTCGTTGTATCCCAACGATGCAAACGTCAACATCATTGTTATTATTATAATCATTGCTATCATTGGTAATATCATTATCATTGTTATTGTTGTTTTTATTCTTTTCGTTATAGTTATTGTCGTTATTATCGTTGTTATTGTCATGACCTTTGTTATTATGATTAATTATATAACAATAGGCACAGATTATATGCCTATCGTTAATGTCATTATGATTATAGTTGCTGTCGATATAGCCATACCGTTTGTACGGCTTTGCTATCATTATGGTCATTATTATTATTATTAATTTGATTATTCTCAATGTCATTATTATAAATGTTGTTGTTTATTTTTCTATCGTTACTATTCTTATTATTATTACTAATTTCATCATTATTAATCCGACTTTTTTTTTTTTTTTTTTTTGATCGAGGCAAAACATCTTTTGAGGGAGTTAGGGGTTACTATTATTAATTCGATTATTGTCAATGTCATTATCATTATCGTTGGTAATGTTATTACGGTTATTACTGTACAATGGTGATGTGTATAAGTGTATATTGTATACATTGTATAGGTATACAATGTATTGCGAGTACAAATAAGTCTCCGCCGTTTGATAAAAGATGGCGCCACCGGGAGGTTATGGTTGAAATTGTCAGATGTTAAACGTCATATCGTAAGGTTGGACATCTGGCAAGACCATAACCTTGAAATATTAGCGATTTTGTATCAGCAACACATAATTTTTTTTTCGTGCGAAAATGTCGATTTTTGAACCGAATAAGCGTCATTTGCGGGAACTTTATGACTCTTCTTTACTTATTTAATTTGAAGAAATCTACAGCTGAGGCGCATCGATTGCTTGTGAGGCTGCTTTAATTGAGAGAAGATGTGAGTGGTTTAAAAAGTTTAAGAACGGTGAGTTTGACGCCGAAGACGAAGAACGTAGCGGAAGGTCGAAACGAAGACGCGGAATTGGCAGCAATATTGGAGGAAGATCCGTGCCAAACGCAAGAGTTGCCGCAAATGACGCTTATTCAGCGCAAAACTCAACATTTTCGCACGAACAAAATTATGTGATGCTGATACAAAATCGCTAATATTTCAAGGTTATGGTCTTGCCAGATAGATGTCCAACCTTACGATATGACGTTTTACGTCTGACAATTTCAACCATAACCTCTTGGTGGAAGGTTATGGTTTGACATGTTTTGTCAAACGGCGCAGACTTATTTGTACGCCCAATAGTAATATATTGTATACATTACTATAAAATGAAAATATGTATTTAACGATATCGTATTTTTAATGAAAAATGGAATTTGCGTTCGATGGTCCGAATGCGAATGAAATTAGGACGAACCGAAAATATAGGTCGGTGTAGCGAGGACTGCGCGAGAAGAAAAATACACGTGCCTCCATAAAAATCCAGAAAGGTTAAGTTTAACATAAACTCATACTTGAGTCAACTATTCTTTTCTCGCTTTGACTGTCTTCATTACCGCGATTTACGTTCCTCACGTTTACGTTCCTCTGTGTATAAATAATTAGTCACTGTACAGACTCACTAAACAAGCCCCATAAGCCTTCTCTCTCTCTCTCTCTCTCTCTCTCTCTCTCTCTCTCTCTCTCTCTCTCGCTCTCTCTCTCTTGTTTGCGTCTTGTTATTGTGGTACGATGCATTTATTCTTTGTCACCATCTCATTTCGTCTCGCCGTCTTCGTTTTTTCTCATTCTTTTCATACTCCTTTTAAAAGCAACATTCACGAGTCCCGAGAACGAAGGCAGAGAAAAAAACGAAAAGACACACTTCGTTCGCTTGGGGACAACCACCCCCATTAAAGTCTCGATTCTCATTCAAGGTACAGGGACGCTAAGCGAGGTTGGGGCCAGAGGGGAAGGGGATATTGTCAAGATACTCTGGGGGAAGAGGCATTCGGTTAAAAAATCATTTGTACGAATGAAATGCTTTTTTGCATTTTCTTTTTTTTATCACTATTTCGCAAATGATATTTTACAACTTATGCCGTTGATATATCGTAATGAGGAAACAATAGTGATCATAATGAGAAGAGTAATAGTAATAGCGAGGACACCTATTATTCTTATCGACGAATAGCAATAATAACAATAACGACGATAAAAATAACAACAATAGTTCTTATATCGCAATGTGGATATAATGGACATCGTCGTAAGAAGAGTAATAACAATAGTAACGACAACGATCATTCTTATTAAAGCGCAGTAACAATAATAATAACGATGTAAAAATACTAACAATGATATTAGAAATGACGATGACAATAATAGTTTATATATTGCAATGAAGAAATAATGGACATCATAATAAGGCGAGTAATTAGTAATAGTAACGACTACTATTATTCTGATTCAAGTATAGCAATAATAATAATACCGATGATAAAAATAACAATAATATTTCCAATAACGATGATAGCATCAGCAATAACAACATGAGAAGTAATAATAATCGCTATACAATCAGTAGCAATTATAGCAATTGTTTTGTTGTTGAGAATGAAAAAAAAATATGTTAAGTTAAATATGATGTTGAAAATAAACGAAACACTTTACCTAAATATTTTCTGGCCCTATCAACATTTTTCTCAATACTACCGTTTTTTGGCTTATCTCCAAAATCAAGTTGAAATTTGTTAAAACGATCCAGCGTGAAGTTTAGACAATGGGAGAGAAAGGTCCCTCTACGGCGGCTGAAACTGTTACGACAGTCGGCTGGATTACGCTTAGCTCGGCGTACATACACGTCGAGACATACGTAATTGGGTTGTATTGTGACCGAGATACTCTCATCTCTCGTGACCCTATGAGCTGGAAAGCCAGTTTGATTGAGTGGCCGGTTCCCGGAGGGGACTCTTTTATCGTACGGATCACACGCGCGTGCGGTGTATTGCGTTCGCTTAAATTCATTCTGATGACTCTGATAAAAAAAAGAGTGACCTCTGACAAACGAGGGTCACCATTTTTAAATGGCTCTGCATAAACGTGGGGGCCAACATTTTTTTTCTATGAGAGTATTGGGATGACGAGGTCGGAATTTTACACACAATTAATACATAGTCGGGACAAGTTTGAGGTCTTTTTCTATTGAAAAATATTGATACACAATGAAGTTGTCATTATTTAAACAAAGTGCTGCCGTTGCTGCATGATCTATCGGTGTGGCTGGTTCCGGCAACTAGGGGGATCGGAAATAAAAAGTTAAAAAAGGGGGTTGAAGAAATGCAACGGAAATCCTTCTTCATGTCTTAATGTCACTATTTTGATTAGTGTCTAAATTTTTGTTTCACAGGTTTAGGTTATGGATCCTTAAGAATATCCCAACGATATTTATAGCCTAATTGCGGCAAACAAATTGGTCAATACGAAAAATAATATTTTCGTTGGATTCTAACGATGCAAACTTCAATGCCATAAAAAATGTACTTTTAGTTTGATAATGAAACCTTTGTATGACCTGATACTTTTGCGAAATTTTGAAAATTACGAAGATGGCAACCTGTGGAATAAAAGTTCGATTTTCGACTAAAAAAAAACAACTCTAATGATTCGTAATTAACAAATGGATAAACATATAAAAAATTAGCTGATCGTACGATAAGAAATGATGTAAACTATGCATTTTCCGAATTTGAAGTAAATCGGACAAATAGATGTTGCGATACGACTTACACGGTTTCATACAACATAGTTCCGAGAAAAACGCGGAAGAAAAAGCGCAAACCGCAGCGGGGCGGTACGCTGTCGCGCGGTGCCAGCGATCTTACTCTTCACAAAAATCGTCATAACTCGATTAATTTTGGGATTCCTTACAAAATCTTTGTTGCAAATTAAAAGTTAAACCTTAGGCTATCAGACTCTGCAATAAAAATATTATCTTTGAAATGAATCATGATGATTACCGATACTTTTTCCCGACGTAGATAAGTCCGACGAACCTTCAACATCCAACTTTCCACAAGATTCACTGCATTGTTTTCGAGAAAAAGAAAAAGTATCTACATCTCGGCAAATTAGCGCAGTTTTTCGTCGCGACCTCGCAAACACGGTACAGTGACACCTTTAGACTTCAGCACAATTCACTATGTTTCGTGACAAAGTGCGATGAATTGCCTGCATCAAGATTCTGCTTTTGTTAATCAATGCAGCGTAACTTGCAGAAATAAAACAAATGTAGCGCTTTGAGACATCTATGTCCAAAACAGAAATTAAGTAGTACCCTCCCGTGAAAAAATGGCCGATGCTTACAATAAAACCAACGCTCGGGATGGCAATCGGGGCTCAACCGATGGTACTCAACCAGAAGGCCAACGTTCGGCCGGTTTTGTTGACCGATGAGTAACCCATGTTTTTTTGACCCAGTTTTTTTGACGATTTTATAAAAGATATGAATATAAAAGTTGATGGGCTTAATAAATAGTCTTGAAATACATAAAATACATTTTTATTCATTTTTAAGTACAAAAACTATAGTATGTAAGGCCTCAAAAATAGGTGGGCTAGGTAGCTCCATCACAGCTCGGCAACGGCTTGTCTGAAACAAGAAAATTCAAAGTCCATTAGATTCAGTATGATACCAGCTACAAAATGTTCCTCGGATATTAAGTTTTATCAAAAAATAAAAAAATGGCAGGCGAAAAACGAAAAAAAGTAATTAAAAAAACCCGTTCGTTCGCAGTTTTCGCGAAGAAAAAGAGTAAAAATCAAAATTTTAAAACCATCGAGGGTCATCTTATTGCGAATCATGTTTACAATGTGTGGTTCAATTTTCAAGAGAATCGGTTTATTAGTTTTAAAGATACGATGGGGCTAGATTTTGAAAACGTTGTTTCGAGAAAAACGCGTTTGAAGTTTATACTATGAAAAACTCTTAGCTAAACTCAATCGGCAATTCCTGCACCGTACAAAATTCCTTCTGATTGCTCATCATCGTCGATTTCTTCGAGTCTTGCTTGCTTTCGATTTTTTGAAATTTTCAAAGTGGACTGGCCCCTTAAACTGAACATTGGCGCATCACTGACAACCAACCTTAGGCCAACAATGGCCTTAAACTGCACCGAACCTTTGGTACGCCAGACTTGGCACTGGGTTAATGCTGGTCCAGGTCAACGCCAACGCTAGGCTGACGCTGTTTGCCAACTACAGGAACCATGTAACATTTCGGATTTTCTCCAACCGTCGCCCAGTACTGGTAATGATCGTTGGCCAGGCGTCGAGTATAGTTGGCACTGTACTGGCCGAATCCTGGGCCTTTTGTACATTTTTTCATGGGCTCCAACATTCGCCGTTAAACCGCACGCCCTTCGTAAATCACACTTGTCGCTCACTCAACAGCGTTTATTGAGTAATTAATACAGCGATTAATTTCTTAAAATAAAGTCAATTATGTATAACATTGCACTGAGAGTAAAGTCCATGGTTTTTACAACAAACGCCCATGGTAAAAGAGGGGATAGTTAAATTCGTTATAGTTTATTGACACCACAATCATAATATGATTAACAAGACTATAAGCGAAAAGTATACCTAAACCTGCGATTTGGGTGGCGGGTTTGAGTATCTATTATCCCCGAAATGATTATTCAATATTGTAAAACGCTTGACAATAGGACATGTTAATTCAGTGCGATAACAAAATCGGCGTACAAATACTAATGTTGTACACTGTACGTTAAGCTTAGTTTAGCCAAACTTCTACTATTCTTTTCAAGTTTGTACAATTCACGTGGGTAACATTAACGCTTTTTCGAGTGCGATTTGTTAGAAGACTTTATCAAAAGTGACTATTCAAAAAATAATTATAGTTAAGTTCATTTATAGCGAAGAGGTAAGTCATTTGCAGTTCGAGCAACCGCAGTTTAATCATTTTAAGAATTACGCATGTCTTTCAAACTGTTACATAGTATGTTTGTCGCATTGCAAAGATAGGATTTAAGTTCAACACTTGTTTTTGTAGTTCACCTTCTGTTCTTGAAGGACACATATTACTATGCATTTAGCAGGTTGTATCATACATTATGGTATAAACCACTATTATATGGTACACAACTATTGCGAAGCGCCAAAAATCCATTCAAGGTGGTTCGGAAGAAACGATTAAAAAATCAACTTGACAGGAAGACAAAAAATGGCGAATTGTAATAAAAAAATCATCGAGGTAGAACTCTCAGTTGCTTATTTTACATTCAGTATACGGGAAGTGATGCCTTGTACCAACACTTGAATAACACACCAAATACACATACAGCAGGTCGTATCTTATAATATGATACAAATCGCTATAAACATCGTCGCAAATCATCGGCAACATTTTTAATCAATGTACATACACTTCAGTTCACTATTAGAATCTTGGGGAAGTACTTTTTTGATAGTATCAGGGAATATCCATTTTCTGAAAATCGATTACATTATATAGCATTGAAGAACAAACGTATGTTGAAAGATTGGTGCTTGTGGTTAACATATGTGCATAATTCATGCAACTGCTGAAATATCAATAATGCAGTACTATACTTTTGACAGTATCTATGGCTATAAAATATTATTGTCCCCTCAGGGAAATATAAAATATAGTTAAAATATTGTTGAGCAGCCCATACATTTCGCTCATTGCAAGTGTGCATTATCGTTGAAGTTCGCGTCGCTAAAGTGCGACGAAAATTCATGCCCTCATTGCCTTCCTTTTAATAATGTTGAAGTTTGCGTCCTTGGAATGCAATGAAAGTTCACTCTTTTTAATTGTTGAATTCTTTTTAGTCGATTCTGGCCATGGCTTATGCCCTCAGTTTGCAACGAAAGACTTTGGTTATGACGGAATGACACCCCATCGCGCCCGGTATGGTAGAACAATGATAGATACCCAAAAATCTCTGAAACGGCTCTTCAGATCCCGTCGAAAGTTTGCCAAACGACGTCAAATAGATAGACGAATAGCTGTCTGCCCCTCAACTTTTCTCAAATTCAGAAAATTTCAGGGGCAGACAGCTGTTCGTCTATTTATTTGACGTCGTTTGGCACAGTTTCGACGAGATCTGAAGAGCCGTTTCAGAGATTTTTGGGTATCTATAGTTGTTCTACCATACCGACCGCGATGAGGTGTCATTCCGTCTTAACCGACTACGTATATCTAGCATCCTAAACAAAATGGCTAAATTACGAATTTCCATTCTGGCAAACGGTTGGTGAAAAAGAAACGCATTTTTTTAACGCAGAGGTACATATATTGAGAGCCTTTTAAAAAATCAACAAAAAATACAGAAAAACCACAAAAACCTAGTCGCCTAGTTTAAACGGTCCATCCGAAATCTAAAAACCTAACAGGTTATTTTCAAGTTAACAATAAATACCAATAAATACAAGTTAGATGTTTCTCACCCTATCTCCTGTAAATTTAGAAACGATCCATTAATTCGTTCTCGAGATATTATGCCCGGCGTCTTTAAAAACAGTGTTTCGAGAAAAACGCGTTTAAGGGGTCTACTCACCTTAGACACTAAAAAGGACTATTTTCATGAATTTTTTTGGCAGGTTTATATTATAGATATTGATATAAAAGTTGTTGCACTTAATAAATACACTTTAGAAATACATTAAGAAATTTTTTTATGTATTTATGTAACCCAAACAAAATTTAAACGCGTTTTTCTCGAAACAACGTATTTCAACGGCTTGATGATAACACCTTCGAAAGTACTGAACCGATCCTTACGAAATTTTAACCACATATTCTTTACAACTATAACTATAGCGCATGTCAAGGATTTTTTAAATTTTGATATTTTTTATTTTTTGCCAAAAACGGTGAAAAAACACGTTTTTTTATGTTTTTCGAAAAATGTCCGCCATTTTGTTATTTTTGCATATATAAAAAATCGTATGATATGCGCTATAGCCATTAACATATTGAATCTAAAACCGTTTGATTTTCTTGTTTTGGTTGATCCGTCACCGAGATTTTATCAACAGCGCAGGCCTACAATTCTTTTAGGAAATGTTTTTAACTACCATTTTAATCTATAAATAGTTACTGAAATATTTTTTTTTTAATGTATTTCGAAAGTGGATTTATTAAGTGTAACAACTTTTATATCAATATCTATAATATAAACCTATCAAAAAAATGCATGAAAATAGCCTTTTTAGCGTCTAAAGTGAGAAGACCCCTTAAGGTTCTAAGTATGGGGCTGCTACTGCTCGTCCGGCCTAACTTAGTTGACTGCTAGAAGCTGTAGCTCATTCAATTTTATGAATATTTCAATGACATTTTCAGGGAATTCAGCTAGAAGATACTATCAAATAAAAATATTTTTGGAGAAAACCTTTTTTTTAACCACCTAGGTAGATGTAGCCCGTTAATGATTAAAAAAAAAAGAAATGAAAAGAGAAGAAAAAGGTCGCTGCAATCCAGCGACGCAAATTTCAACGACATTACTTCAATTGCGATTCAAACATTTTTTTCTTTTTATTTACATTCCACATCTCTAAATAAGAATTCTAGGAAAACTCTCGAGCGATTTTCGTCGCCCCAGTCCGCTAAATGAAATTCGACGATGAAAAGAAAATCCACTGCTTTCCCGCGATGCGATCTTGAACATCGCACACTACACACTTCCACTTAGCACGATGAAACTTCCACGTGAACTTTACCGCAGAAATTTAAAAAAAAGTATCGTTATCTCGATTGACGAGGAGAAAAATGATACATTCGATCGGGAAGCCTTGACCTTTCGCCACACGATGCCTTTCCGCTCCGTAAGGAGGTGCGAGTCACCCATTGGAAACGTAGTATCGGCTCATGCCATCGAATCGACAATCGCATTTCGCGATTTGATCATTCGCGGATTTGACTGTTCGCGTTATTCGGGACAAAGGCTCGCAGGGACGTTTCCCTAATGCGCTGAAACGCGATTTAAACAAGCGCCGCTTGAACTATAAATCGACGACCTCGCACAGAGTTCGCGAGCCTCTCGAGCGCGGTGTGGAGACCGAGAAAAAAAAATACGTAAACAGTGTGTTCTCAACTTGGTGAATGTTATAACATGAAATTGTACCGTATGGCAAATCGCGAGATGCGGAGGGAAGAAAAAAGAGCTCTACTGTGTGTGCCGCCCGAGCTGAGGGCACTATCTGCACACAGGTATACAGGCATCTGTGCGGTGACATACACCCAGGAGAGGAAAGTCAGCCAAGGAGGTCCAGATAATCGTGAAACCGGCAGCCGCATTCCTCGTGGCACTCGACATGACTCGAGCGAGACGAGAGAATGGCCTTAACTTCATTACATATTTTCATCTCTCTGTCGCCCCCCTCCCCAAAAACCATTCATTCATTTCCGTTTCGTTAGCGCATCGCCACTAGTACCGCCACCCTTCCACGCAACGTATACAAATGGGTGAGGCGGAACGAGAAAAAAAAAGTCCTGTTCCAATAAAGAGGGTTGATTGGACTCCAGAAGCGACAAGAAAAAAGCTACTAAAATTGAGAGGTGCGGTAGCGCTTTCGTAATAAGTTCATATACAGGGTGTCCCTCTTATCTCTGCCACCCGAAATATCTCGGTAATTATCGACGTCACAAAAAAATATTCCAGACAAAAGTTGTACGGTGTGAAGGGGACCATCAAATGCGACCAATTTTTTTTTATCTCGGTGGACGCGCTGGAGCACAGTGAAGGTCACTTCCACTTTTTTAAATTGAATGGTACATTTTTTTAACCATCTTGTGGAGCACCTCAAGCCTCGTACTAAACATTTGGGGATCAAAGTCGTTCAAGGTCAGTATCGATGATACAAATCTAAATATCTCGGATCACTAGCAAATATTTGCTAGAACGACTTCGACCCTCTAATGGTTATTACGCGGCTTGAGGTGCACCACGATATAGTTGAAAAAAATGTATCATTTCATTTAAAAAGGTGGAGGTGACCTTCACTATGCGTGAGCGCCTCCACCGAGATAAAAAAAATTGGTCGCATTTGATGGCCCCCTTCACAACGTACAACTTTTGTCTGGAACATTTTTTTGTGACGTCGATAATTACCGAGTTATTTCCCGTGGCAGAGATAAGAGGGACACCCTGTATATACATAGCAACGCGTATATCTATATACGTTGGTAGCGAAAAGTGTGGACAGATTTTTTGCGGTTTACAGACCGGAAGCGGTCATGAAATGTTTTCTGAAACGTTCTTTTGTGATCTGTTTTATTTTATTTTTCTCAAAGGCTGTTTTCTCTCTCTAGATACCTCATTTTAACGGATCATTTTAACGGTTTTAAATATTTTTTTCCGTTGCGAATATTTCAAGTACGAGGTTGGGAGTTTACACGCAATTGAAACAGTCTCGTCGAGCTTGCGCTTTTCTTTTATTGAACAATAATGGAAAACGATTAAGTTATTGTTATTGAAACACAAGGACCGCCGTTGCTGCGTGGCCAATCGGGGTAGGTGGTTCTAGCAACTACGGTGATCTGAAATGACAAATGAAAAAATGTACTTATAGTATAATGATAAAACTTTCATATAACCGAAAACTTTTTTTCGAAATTGAAAAAAATACGAAAATGGCTGATTGAAGGGAAAAAAAACGTTCAATTTTTTACAAAAAAACACTATCAATAATTTGTTATTAAGAAATGGATAAACACACGAAAAATCATCCGGTCGTATGATAGAAAATGTTATAAACTATGCTCGGTCCGAATTTGAACGGAATCCGACGACTAGATTTTGAGATACAATTTACACTTTTTTATAAAACCTATTATTCGACAAAAACCCAAAAGAGAAAGAGCAAATTGCAGCGAGGCGGTTCGCCTGCACAAAAATCGTCAAACTCGGTCAATTTTTTCAACCGTTACGAAATCTTTGTTGCAAGTGAAAGCCACATTTATGTGGCTTACCGAAAAGTGGGAATTATCACGATTTTTTTTGAAAATGGTATTTAAAAAAGCAATCAGAATGAGGTTTCGAGGGTTTTTTATATATGTTGATGTAAACAAAACAAAATTACGACAAAACTCCAAATGGCAGCTCAGATGTAGCTACATTAAGTGCGTTTTTCTAAGTGCTCTGCGAGAGGACGCAGAACTTTTATGGATTAGTATCAAGAAAGAAAAAACAATTCTCGTCATTTGCATTAGTTTTGCTAAAGAAGTACACAAGATTATTAAAAAATACGGTTTTTCGAATTGAATCGTAAAAACCGTGTGTATTTATTGAGAGAAACTATCTAAGAAGCTACAGTTTCAATTTAAAGTCAAACGAATGAAAACATTCCGAATTATGCGTCCTCCCGATTTTAAAAACGTGGTTTTGATAAGAATGCGTTTAGAGTTCCAAACATGATTTATGAGCCATCGTCCACATGACAGAATTGGAGCTCTCATTCGAAATCTGTGTGTACCCACGGCGATATTTTGATAGAAGGTCCTCAGTGGTTAGGTCGTTGTATATTTTTTGTACAAAAACTGAACTAAACGACTTCGAATTGTTACTTCCACGGTCTAAGCTATTTCGTGCGTTTCGGAGCGCTCGGAGCCTCTTCAGAACAGAAGCTTCAAACAACTACAGAAAATTCGCGTATCATTCTTGTGATGTTGATACATCATTTGAGTCAATAAAAAAAACGTTCAAAAATGTTTCTACTCAGATGTAACGTCTTAGGGGGTCTTCTCACTTTAAACGCTAAAAAAGGCTATTTTCATGATTTTTGAAAGTATGTTTATATTATAGAAGATATTGATATAAAAGTCGTTACATTTAATAAATACACTTTCGAAATACATTTTTTTTAAATGTATGTATTTATGTAACCCAAACAAACCTTAAACGCGTTTTTCTCGAAACAACGTTTCTCGACGGCTTGTTGATAAAATCTTCGAGAGTACTGAACCGATCCTTAGGAAATTTTAACAACATATTCTTTACAACTATCGCTATAGCGCATATCAAGGGTTTTTTTTTTCAATTTTGACATTTACTAATTTTTATGCCAAAAACGGTTAAAATAATACTTTTTGTTTTTTTTTTCCGAAAAATGTCCGCCAATTTGTTATTTTTGCATATATCACACATCGTATGATTTGCGCTATAGCCATTATACATTATACATTATACATACATTATACATTCATCAACAGCGCAAACCTACAATTTTTCAGGACATCTTTTTAACTACCATTTTCGTCTTTGAATAGTGACTTAAGAGGAGAGTAGGGGTTTCAGCGTGAAAAAAAACACTTTTTTGCGACCTTTTTTCATCTATATGGATGGAGTAAATTTATTGAAACCTTTTGTACATTGTTAAGTGCCATTTCAAGAACATTCCGTGAAATTTGTACGTGAAAATATCCACAAACAAGCCGGAGACAAAGCTTTTCCAAGAACGCCTTTTGAAAAACACGTTTTGCGGTGTTCACTGTATCTCAGATAGAAATTATCTGAAATCAAGTACCATTAAAATTTAGTCAAAGTATCATTAAATCCTCCTCCCAACGGTGTTTGATAGGCTTTTTTTTAAATTTCTAAATTGTTGGTGGTCATGTAAACTAAAAAGTGCTATTTTTCACGAAAAAGTCCGCCATTTTGAGGGTGGAAAACCCCTTCAATGTAAAAAAAAATGTCAAACTAACCGTTGGGGTGAGGTATTTAATATGTAGAATGTGTGTATCAAGTTTGAAATAAATCGGTCATGTAGTTTTCAAATGGCAGTGAACACGGACTTTGAAAAAGTGGTTTCGAGAAAAACGCGGCACCGGCTTATTTGTGGATATTTTCGCGTACTAATTTCACGGAATGTTCTTGAAATGACACTTAACAATGTACAAAAGGTTTCAATAAATTTACTCTATTCATATAGATGCAAAAAAAATCGTAAAAAAGTATTTTTTCACGCTGAAACCCTTACCCTCCCCTTAAATGAATTTTTTTTTTTTAAATGTACTTCGAAAGTGTATTTTTTAAGTGTATGAACGTTTATATCAATATCTATAATATAAACCTATCACAAAAAATCATGAAAATAGTCTTTTTAGCGTCTAAAGTTAGAAGGCCCCTTAAGACCCCGGGCTATAAGACTGCAATCAAAAAAACCCCCGCATCCTTCAAATTTCAAGCTCATGCGACCCTTTGAGCCCTAAAGTTCTCAATTTATATCGGCTTTACCGAAAACTGCCCAATCCAAACAAAGAGCCCAATAACAATGTGAAAAAGAACCAGAACTAAAACAATTCAGAGGCAAATTGGACGTAATTCTCAACGCCCCGCATTCCCTTGAAGAAAAAATCCTATTGCCATTTTCCAAAAGAAGATACGCGCGTCTACAACGCCGAAAAATTGCAACAACAATTACCTGGTTCAAGATGACGAAGTGAAGAGAAAAATAGTAGAGAATGAGGAAAAATCACAATGGGGATCATTTTTTTGTATCTCTTAAATCCTGCCGCTTCTTTTTTTGCGCCGTATTTATGTGCCTGAGATCTGTAACTTTGCGTCTCAATCAACAATTCGAACAGCGTAAACATTGGTCTCGCCGGCAGTTTATATACAATTGTCACGCATTAAGCTCATACGCATTAACGTTCAATGCGTCGCGCACCGAAGGTTCGGTAATTTATATTATACGAATTCTGGGAATAAATGCAGGTTTGACCCAAGTTCGTGTACTCGTGTCGGCCCAGATGTTACTTCATGCTATCATAAAACCCTGCGAACATCTGTTCGCCTTATGCGCTCTACGTGGGAGACTGCGAGGAAAGTTTCAACGTTTCGCTGGAAAATAAACGATTATGCTAATGCGCATTCAGTTGCACAGATAACCGTGAAAGTATTACAATTTCGTCTCGGTGATGAAAGATCCCCGTAGGGGAATGGGTTTTCTTGGATATTTAAACGTGATCGTGAATGATTACACTGGATTTCATGATACGCTTGGGACCAAAAAAAAGGATGATGATGGAGCCTGCATTTTTCCGCCGAATTTCGGCTGTGGAAAAATCACTGGAACAATTTTTTACCATCCTCATTTAGGGCTTCAATGTAAATTTGCAAAAAAAAATATTTTTATGAATGGTAAAAATGTAGAAATGCGACAATAAAAAAGAATGTTCGTTGTGGTTCAACGATCCAAACTTCAACATAATAAAACATGTCGAATTTCCGGTAATTTTTTCCGGTGAGAGTATGGGGATGACCAGATCGCGATTTTAGATACGATTAATATCCAGACTCGGTTTGATATTGAAAAATATTGAAAAACAATAGAGTTGGTATTTAAACAAAGTGCCACTGTTACTACATCGGTGGAGGTGGCGACAACGACGGTGATGTGAAATGAAAAATAACAAATAAATTTTAGTATATCTATGAAACTTTTGATGATCGGATGCTTTTATGAAATTTCACCAATTACATAAATGGCAAGCTGTAGAAAAGTTCGACTTCTGACAAAAAAATTGTTTTGGTAATTTGTTGTCAAGAAATAGATAAGTTCAAACAGCCATCCGGCCAGACAATAGACAATGTTATAACCTGTGCACTGTTCGAATTTGTAAATCGGACGCATAGTTTTTGAGACACGAGTTACACCATTTCATAAAACACAGTTTCGAGAAAAAGGGTCGATCGCAGTGGGGTGGTTCGCCGTAACGCAGTAGGCGATCTGACCCTTCACAAAAATCGTCATAACTCGTTCGATTTTACGAGTTTTTACATAATCTTTGATCCAAATAAAAGGTAAGACACTCCCGTGGATCCAATTGGATTCCAATACATGTTCTTACTTCCTGTTAGGGATCCAATGGGTCATTGCATTGGATCCCTATACTAAAGCGCCATGCTCGTACATTGGATTTTAATCGGGATTGCCCATTGGAATTCAATGTTCGCATCCAACTTTAATCCTAAAGGATTCCCACATTATATATCGAACAGAATTCCACACGATTCTCGATGGATTCCAGCGCGTTCCGCATGTTGAATTTTCTAAACAAAATATATAGATATACCAAATAAGTGGATCTTAAAAAAATAAATCTTATCTTGAAAAACTACAAATCGCTTAAAAAAGCATATCTTAAAAATCGATTCGAATTACTTCATTGGAAATCCATTATAATTATTATTTGTTATTTATTTTACTACACTTTGACATAACATTACCACTAGGGGTGTGCGGGTAACAGAATTGGTCGGGTCGGGTCGGGTCGGGTAATTAGACTATGACCCGATCGGGTACCCGAAGAAATTCGGGTACCCAATTTTTTTCGGGTACCCGTGATCGTACGGGTATACTCGAACTCTATCGAGTACCCGAGTTTTTCGAGTACTCGTCTCACATCGGGTACTCGACAAGTCGTGTTCCCGGAACAAAATTTCATTCCATAGTATAGATAGCGCCACGGAAACGTACCAAAACGAACGAAATAGACTCGAGCTTTATCTTCTCTACCCTTCGCCGATAGGTTGGAGTTCATAAGAAATACAAATAATTTATTTAATCATTTTAGTATTCTTGTTATGTATATATTTACCATTTTTTCCGGCAAACTTCTTTAAAAACACTCGCATTTCAGGAAATATCGATGTATTTGAATGTCGAAAAACTGAATAAGAGCAATATTCTTCGTCAAATTTTCATTAATTCTGTCTAGTGCTATCTGGTAATTTCGGCGATTCGTTCTCCTTAATTTAAATTTTTTTCATTTTTTAATTTTTTTCCAGATAAAACTTGTTCTTCATACGCTTATATTTTTGAAACTAATCAAGATATTTTCAATTTTAAAATGTCCAATGGTCAAAGCTACATTCTTCTCGCTTCGAATGATCGCAAGGCGTTGAATCTTGGTCTTTTTGGATTTTTTCTCCATTTAAAACCCACGTTAAAAAAATTCAAAACTTTAAGGTGTTCGCCGGAACAGAAGATATTTATTGTACATTTTTTTCCTTTAGTACACTTCTTAGTGATGCCAAAACGCAACTTTCCTGCGCTATTAGGATATGATCCGCCAAAAGTGACCGTTTTCCATTCCACCCTAGATACACACACACACACACACACACACACGCGCGCGCGCGCGCGCGTTTATTCGTTTTATCGTCTTCTTCGAGTTTTCGTTTTCTCCCATTATTTGGTCGATACACTTAAATAAAAAATAAAAATAAATATCAATGATAGATACGGATCTCTGTGTCGTTTACGAATATTCGAAGTTTAAGGCTAAGTTCACATGTCCGCGCGGTAGTAATGTTCACATGAGCTCGCGGTACCGCGCGGTAGTATCGTTCACATGAGCGCGCGGTGCCGCACGGTACCGCGCGCGTCCATGTGAACATAGCCATATACCGGCTTGCAGATCTTGTATCGCGCGGCGTCGAGAACCGCGCGGTCAAGTAAACATATCCATACAGGCCCGCAGATCTTGTACCGCGCTTCCATGTAGACGCTAACGTTGGTTTCATTTAATTTTGTACCGCGCGGTGAGCCGTTCGCGCGGTGCCGCGCGTCCATGTGAACATAGCCTAAGAGTGCTCGACGTTTACGAGTACCAACAAATTGTGAGTGCCTGATTACCAAATTCGGGCACCCGATAGTGGCGGGTAATGTAAAAACGTAACCCGTCGGGTACCCGACCCGACCCGAACATCGGGTACCCCAGTGAATCGGGTACCCGCACACCCCTAATTACTACACACCTACACGCTCATGAATCGTGCAGGTTACGTTTCAACACGCCGAGTTTTTTCTCGTGACTTTCCACAGATTTTCGATTCGAACGTGGTATGAATTCTCAGACGGCGTTCATTGGGGAACAATGCAGAATTCAATTGCATCTCAATGAGGACTCCCTATGTGCGGTGTCCCTAACAAATCCCTATAGACATGTAGGTGTATCTCGGGACTTTTCAACAAATTTCCGCCCAGCATCACGAAAGGATTTTTTTGTTGTTGTTAGAACATCCAACAAATTCCGGTTTAAAATTTAAAATAAAAAATTCTCACACTACGTTGTGCCTTGATTTGCCTGATCCGACCGGTTTCAAGGGATAGTCAGGCAAGTGGATTTATGGTTACCTCCAGTCGCCTGATCCGGCTAGCTTCAAGCAATGATCAAGTAACTGGACCTATATACAGTTTGGCGTCTTTTACACGCCTAAGCTCTTATCAAACACCAGACGAGTTATATATATATTTGCGCGTCGTCAAAACGTCGAGAAATATTGTCCACTCTATGCGTAAATTTTTATTATTCTCAATATTTTATTTATTCCTAATAAATATGTGATTCGGTTTCCTCTGTTCAAAAAACAATTTAGTTGAATCCGGTAAATTTATCGATTCCATTTTTTTTTAATTTTAATTAAGTCGAATTTGATGAAAAATCGGTAAGTCGAAAAAAACTTTCGAATTATCACATTGATATTAACTAATTGACATAGTTTATGTGGTACACCAAATAATTATAGGAATTCATGTGGTCTCTTATGCCACCGAAATGCTAGATAACTCGGTAGCGTAGGGGCAGCGTGCTATAGGTAGGTAGGTTCTAGGTTTGATCCCATGTGGATTCATAAATATTTCCTTCGAAAAAATCCATTCAGAAGGCCAGGGAATGACGGATTATGTTATAAAATCATTGTGGTAGAACTCTAAATTAAATATTTCAATTTATTTTGGATTTCTGAAATATTCTATAGAATATTCTACAAAATATATTTAACCCTTAGTAGTCACACTTAGCTAGAATCACGTTATAGTTATACTGTGTCCATGGGACCTAGGCTATTTTAAATAGTTAAAATAATGAAATAATGTATTGAGCGATATGAAAAAATAGTGATGTGTAATTTGAACCTTGTTTAATACAAGGATATTGGCTAGAAATCAAAAATTAAATTTTAAATATGCAGAAAAAAATGTATGCAAAAAAAAACGTGACAAAAGACTTTATATTACAAAAATTGCTGTACCTCTTGTAATTATTGACAAAATAAATGGTTTTATAATCTGGAAACAATGTACTTTGAAATAGACGTAGCGGTTTCTGTGGACTTTTCAAAAAGTATATTTATTTCATCCAACGCAGGTGCGATTCAGAAGGAAAGAATGAAACGCTTACACATATAAAAAAATGTATGTTTTATTGGGAAAAAAAGTTGTACGGCATTAAAATAAATTGTTTGGGTCCCGTGAACCCAGTGTGATTATCAAGGGTTAAAACAAATAGGATCGTAGTTAAAAGCCTATTTGATTTAAATAGATCCTGTGTAAATTAAATATTTTTTGGCAGTGCAATGAGGAATGTGATGAGATAGTGGTTTCCGGAGCAACAGCAAACTTCTATCTTCGAACTGCATGCCAGGCCTTAACTTTTCACCCTGATCAGGCCTTGATTTTTTACCCTCATCAGACCGAAGTCAGGGATTGCGTTTCAAAAATGATCAGGGCTTGATAAAAAATCGTGATCAAGGCCGGAAAAAGAAATCAGGAGACATGATCAGGTCTTCCTTGTAGCCGGAGCAAGATTTATACTCAGGGCCTATGAAATCCTCATAGGGATGCGGTAGGATCTAGAGAATTCCCAGGAAATTTCCGCATGGGCTAGGCTATAAAACTGCGCAGTATAAAAAATCGCGTCATCGAAGATTCGCGCTCACGCAGACGCCTCTCAATGCAAGTTCTCATCAAGACGCCTCAGGTGTTTCCCACGACTATTCGTACGCTCGACAATAAATCTCTACTCTCGTCGTGTACTATCGTTCTCGAAGCGTCACCGACATTTCAGCATTACTAATTTTTCGCAATGTTTGTTTTTTTTTCGCTCGTTGCAGAATGCATCGAGAGCGAGGACCGTTGCCTCCGATGCAGGGGTCAGTATTGCGCGAGATGCGCGATGCTTCTTTACCGCGGTACGTGCGTGGACACGTGTCCGTCCGGTCACACGGCCGATTGGTCGACGCGGGACGAATACATGGGCCGTATTTGCAAAGAAACCGGCTACATGTTTGGACTTACCGGTAGTCAAGTTGCGATACTCGTCGGTGTCGTCTCCGGTGCGGCTATATGCATTTTCATTATCCTCTGCGGCGCTATAGTCGTACATCAGCGTAAGAAAAAGGCAGCGAAGATGGTTCGGCAGTTCGAGGACAGGTTTGTAAAGCAATATGTTCGTTCAATTTATATGTGCATATATATATTAAGGGGGGAGATTCCTTAATGCAACCGAAAATAAGCGATTTTTTTCTGTCGAAACTGTTTACTCTACATAATTAAAGTTTGACGTACAATTGTTACTTTTTTTCATTTTCCATTTTTTTTGTATAATACTTGAAAATGGCGGCTGTACGACAGACGCTTCAGAAACGGTTACCGTCTGGGTTGTTTCCACAGCGTACAACTCAGCGTCTGATGCATTGCTCCGAAACACCAGAGCCGAGAAGTTTTAGATTTCTACGGCCCAAGCGCTTTATGTGAGCCTAAAAAACCCAATGAAAAGTGAGAATTTGGAAAATTCTACATGTTTGAAAATATCCTCCATTTTTCATGAAACTTTTACTGTCGTATTCGTTAAGGGATACCACTCTATCGGCAGAAAGTAAGGCCTAACTTTGACTATTTATTTTAGGAGTACGAAAAAAAGAAAAGGATTTCTTTTGAAAGGGTTTATTTAACACATACAATACAATTTTCATACACAATGCCGGCGACAGAGCCCATCTTGGAAAACGTGTTTTTTACAAATAGCTTTACGGGAAGACGGTTTTCTCGTAAAGTGCAAGCCTGGAACAAGAACCAAAAAACTTATAATCTATATGTTATTAGCTATGGGACTACGTAGGGATTTTTTTCTTTATAACATTTTTTAAACATGGCCACTTTCAAATAAATAAATCGATTTTTTGCCGAAATAATAAGTAGTAAGTTGTTTTTAGACAAATTTGTATTGAATCAAAAAACGGCTACGTACTCCCATATAGAATGTAATTGTGAAGCTACTATCGAAATTTCAAATCGATCCATGCAAAGGTGTTCGAGTAATCCGTCCTCCCAGTTTCAAAAAAGTCGTTTCGAGAAAAACGCGTTTAAAGTTGTACGAGGCGCCTGAAAAAAGTCCGAAGCGCTGCGGCAAAATCGTTAATTGGGCCTTTAACATTGTTTTTTTGTTACAGGACCAATTGCATATTGTTCTTATGGCTCCAAAGGATTTTTTAAGCAAAAAAAAAAACGATTTCCCAAAATCCTAGAGTGGTATTATCCGTTAATGCAAAAGTCGTTTTAAAAAATAAGTTTTACGAAACTTCGGGTTCACATAGACGGTAATCATGATATCGAAAAGTGGGCAAAATTTAAAAATGATCGACCAGACACTTTTTGAGTTATCTTGTACGAGGTTCACGACAAAGTGGTTTTAGGAAACCTCGTTTAAGGGGTTAGTTTACTTCGACGGCACGAAAATGAGGATTAATAAAAAAAAATCGAAGGAATAAGATAATTGAAAAATCATCTTACGTTTTGTCATTCATTGTTTGGGCATTTATTGGTATATACAAGTGGTGTACCAAATTTCATAAACAATATTAATAATTAAAGAAGTTACAAATAATCTCGTGAAGGTCCTTTGAACGTGAGGGGCTCAACGGTGTAGTTGATTTTGGCCACCTTTCTTTTATTAAAACGGATTGGTTGGGTATGGTGTTTCGATAATCGAAAAAAATGTTTAATTTTTTTTCCATTGCCCGAAAAAAAATGACATCATCATTGTTAATAAGTAATGAACAAAATGTTAAGGAGACAAACGTCGGTCAAGACTAAACTACTATTACGATGAATAAGTGTACCAAATTTCAAGTCAATCCATTCATTAGATGACGAAAAATCGTGGACACCGTTCAGGAAAACATTTTCGAGAAAAACGCGTTTAAAATTGTGCTAGCAGTTATATCGTTGTAATGATAAGTTTACCATCAATCTGCGATCCCAGCCCCATATGTTGGACTTTCCTCTTCAATTTGCGTTGCCTCAAGCGACGAACGAGTGTTTGCCATTTTCAGAAGCCTAACCCCTTAAAGTTTAATGATTAAAAAACGTAACCAAATGCCTTACCGATTTGTTATTCCGGTTCCATAAAGTAGTCCCTCAGTTTCCTCGTGGACTTCATTTTCGGCCATAGGCGCTTTTTCGCGTTATCAAGGGACATCCCCCCTTAAGGTGCAAAGGATTATTCCAAGAAAAGAAATTCAACGGACGAATGGAAAATCATTGCGAGATTATGTTCCCGCAAAACACCAAGCGTCTACACGATCTATAACTTTTTGTTCAATTCAATGAAGTATAAAAAAATTGATATCCGTCTTTTACAGCGCCGAACGACGAGACTTCCTAAAGCACCTTGGTACTCTGCGCGGTGAGGGGCCAACGTTTCTGGCGATGCTCAACGACACGAGACGACAAGTACGAGAATTGTATTACTCGGGCAACAATGGCGACGGTGCAGTCGGTGTACAGGCGTACAGGCCTGTACTTAGGGACTTGGCGAGAATATTGGTACTCGTTAACAGGAAGGACGACGACATCTATTTGCCGCCCGAAGATTGGCAGAGGCTTCTCGCCTGGGCTGAACGTCTTCTCAGACGATACAAAAAACACAGCTCGCCGGAAGTAAGTATTATGCACGAATGCTACGTCGATCAACTAAAAAAGAAAAGTATCACCTCGCTTCATGCGCAATTAACGAATTTTCGTCTCGTCTTTTGCACGCCAGTCCGTAAAACACCGCGGTGAGTTTGCACACTGTAGAACGTCGGCGTTTCCCTTCGACCGTCTTGCCTAAATACAAGCATCCCAATTCTGAGTCGCGATTTGGTTTTGATAATATTATATTTACACCGAGAGCGTAGTGCCGAGTGTGGGATGGAAGGGAGAGGCATGCGATCGAAAAATTGAATCCACATGAACGTTACATATAGAACAGTTAAAACCAAACATAGAAGTAAAGAAAAAGAACTTTCGTTGCATTCTTCCGTTACTGCAACCTTCGACGAAATCGCTACCGCCACTATCGGCACTAACAATTCGATGACTTTCCTGCGCAGGTTGCCCAACTGGTGACGTTTCTACAGCAGCCAACGCCGGGCGGTGCTCAGTTGGTACAGCAGCAATCGCCCCAGCCGATCGCTATAACCCAAACGCCGGAGCCCTTCGAGATGCGCTCGACACCGACGAATCTCACGACATTCCAGGCGAACGCGCCACTTGCGACTTTCCAAGCGAGCGACAAATCGAGCATAAGCCCGGCGAGCTCGAGCCTCGGCTATACGAAAGACAACAACGGCAGCCCAATCGGCTCGAGTCTCGGGCAAAACAGCTCGAGCATATACACCGAGAAACTGAGCCCCTCGGGCTCGACGATCGGTCAAACGACGCCCCTCGTTTACGGAAGTCAAAAACGTCATAATAATCATCATCAGCCGGTGGGCTCGCATCTTCAGGAATTAGCGATTTCAGCATTCAATCACAATTACAATAGCGGTACGATCATCTCCGAGGGTAATAATATCGTCACGGCCGTTCGGGCGAGCGACGTCCTCGATAGCGAGCTCAATCCGCAGTGGGAATTCCGCAGCTCCATTGACGAAGCCAGTTACACGATACTGAACGATTGGACCCCCGGCCGAGACTGCCTCATCGACGATTTCACGATTTTGGGCTTTCGACCGCAAGACGAAATAACAACGGAACTGTGAGAGCGCACCCTTCGTGGAGAAGGGACGGAACTTCGATGAGGAGCACGCGACAAATGCCAAATGACTATGAAAAAGTGTTGCGTGTACTTGCGTTTCGTTCGATAAATTTTAATTGCGATTAACGCCTATCGACCGTTCATCATCGATAACCATTTTTTTTCAAACTCGGTTAATCGACACCACGAATGCACTAGTCAGCATACCCATTGCCGTCGAACGAATTTGAAAGTGCGTTTGATCCAAGCAAAGTTAATCACCGAACTCACACTACGCGCTAGCCTGCGTTTTGCACGGAGAAACTTTATCGACGGTGGATAAAAACGCACGAGGGCAGTAGTAAGACCGAAAGAAAAACGTCGTTCAGAGCGGAATCACGCTTGTGTAATATTGTTTTTTTACACACTATATATCACGGCCGTCGCGTCGTTTGTACAAATCTATGTAAATAATGGCTGGTATGAACAAATTAAATATTAGCGAGTATATAAAGGATTATATATATATATATATATATATATATATATATATATAATGCACATGATGATAGCGTTGTTTTTTTCTTCATTCTAAGCATTCACGAATTCATAACCAATTTATCAATTATGTGTTAGTGGAAAGTTGTTTATTATGTCCATTTTGCTCAATCATGCACTACAAACCCACACAAACCTAGATATAGTGTATTTTGCGGGTTTAGGGATGTAACCGACTTTGAGTTCCTCTTTCCGTCAATAGCCCCATGTGTTCCTGATGCTCCCTATTGACAGTGCGATCCTGTGAATTCTTTAATAATTTGTAGCGATGAAATGTCGGCGAAGGTATCTTCCGTTTCGTCGAATTTTACGCGGGTCCAGCCACAATATATGATACGTCTACGCTAGAACTTACCAAGATGAAAAGCTACAAGGAAAGGCAATGGACGAAACCTTAGAGAATCAAGTTTTTCAAATTTATCACTTATTCGACTCTTAGCCCATAGTACGACGGGTTCAAAGTACTTCGCGGTAAACGAACGCGGTCATTATGCGGAGGAAAAGCTCCAAGTTGAAATGGACGGGCATTTTTTTCGCTCTTATAAATAGAGAGCAATTGATATTGTGCATGTTTCGCCAAATAAACCCGAACTGATCCGAGCATGGCGGCGCTCGGTCGATTATCGGGATGACGTAAATTTTTTAAACTGTTGAAAAAAAATAAAAGTATAGCCTCACCCCTAATTTTTATCTATTTTTTTCATGATAAGAAGGCTGAAAAAATGCCCACTTTGAGGTGGACCGTCACTTCCGAATAAAAACCAAAAAAACATTAATTCGGTAGCTACGATTCAAGTGTACGCGCGCGTTTTCAATGCCGGAAGCGCGATCGGAGCGCCTGCTTGACCGGAAGCTGCGCGCGCATCTTGCCTCCGCTTCGCCCGCCCCGTCTCATATTTACCGTAAAATACAACGAAAGGCGGCATAATAACGCGCGAAGCAAGCCGCCGAATGGTTTTTTTTTCATAAACTGGTCCATTCCTTTGTATTTTCTAGTTGGGCAAAGAGCTCTATGATACTCGATCATGGCGAGGCTGGTAGGCGCGTAATTTTACGGCGGGGCGGGTCGCGGCGAGGGGCGCCATGACAGTCGTATTTACCGTGTAACCGGGAGCGCGCGCGCGCGTGTGTGTGTATGCGCGCCCGCATACGTGTGTCCCGTGTGTGCGTGTATATACGCGGTACGTGCGTGGTTTGTCGAGAGAACAACTTGCTGTCGTCCATAAGCGCAAAAGTACCGAGTTTTTTATCGTATTTGCGCCTCCAACCCGTTAAAAATTTTCCAACCCGAACAGTTTCGCGATGAAGGTCCGAGCGACGCGTAAAAAACATACGGTACGAAGTTAACGTGGCCATTATTTCCGCGAGGCTTGATGACGAAAGTTGCGGTGGTGAGACGTCGAGAGACAGGCAGTTAGAGAGAGAAAGGGCGATAGTGGTAGCCGAGCCCGGTGAGGAGAGCGCGTCCCCCCCGTCTGTACATCGGCACGCAAAACGGTCTCGGGCGATATAGAGGAAGTTGAGGCGAAAATAGAAACGGCGGGCAACGAGGGAAAGAAGAAGAAGAAGAAGCGAGAACGAGAGATGCCCGAACCCCCGAGGGGAACTAGCACCACGTGAGTCCTTCGATATACGAAAACTCATAACAGCATTTTTTTCTCTCGTTCTTCCTGTATAATCGGCCATTTGGTCAACATGGAATCATTTGTGTTGCGTTTACATACACTCAACACAAACTTGTGCGCTGTGGGCACATATATATAAGTATATACTTATAGTGAAATCATATATAAAAATGTTTCGCGTGCATACACACATACACCTCTACGTTATTACCTCCTACCGCCGCCGCCCCTCCTCCCCGCCTCGCACCGTCCATCTTGTTGGCCCCTTGTCCTCGTTCCACGAGTCCCAATAATTGACGCGTCATATAGTACGTGCCATATCCGCACATCTCCCGTGCGTGTTTCGCTGTTTTTTTTTCTTTTTTTCTCGATATACATGTATACCGACCGAATTCGTAGTGTTGAAATTTGTGCGGGAAATTCGATCAGTCTCGCAAAATAACATTGATAACGTGTGCGCTTCGTCGATAAGCAAATTCCGCGCAACGGAGTATTCCTTCGCTCTCCGCTGTACATCGCGCTGCCGCCGCCACCGCCGCTGCTGCTGGTGGTGCTGCGAAAGGCCTTTGTCGCCGTTGGCCCGAGCTTATCCGATGACTCACCCTTTCCCGCTCTCGGAGAAATAAAATCAAGAGGGAAAAAAAATAACATTATTTTTGTAAAAATGTTTTTCTTCGGTCATTGAGGAGTTTCGGTATTTCGGCAGAAAATAAACGAGTTTACGAGCTCGGTGATTCGGGAAATTTTGTGGAGAGGTGCGTGTTGCAATTCTAAGATGGAGTTTTACCGCCTTTTTGGTTACTCCCGCGACACCGCGAAATGATTTTCGCGATTACGTACGAACGCGTCCGGAAGATCAAAGTTCGACGAAATATTTGATTGTCCTGTTTTTTTTCTTCTCTTTTTTGAGGTTAAATCGCTTCTCATGCCACGGCGCGAGTTTTTCTCTTAACGATCTATGTTCTTGGTGTTTTTTTTTGTTTCCTCTCGTGTTGCGAGGATTGTCTCACTCGACGTTGCGTTGTTTTGTTTCTCTTGGCAGAATGAAAAAAACGAAGATCGCGAGAAGGGATTGAGCGCGAGGGTACTCCGTCACCCAACCCGAAGATGAATAGCGAACAGCACGCTCTGCCAGCCACTACGCAGGCGCAGCAAGAGGTGAGAATGCTTGTCTGATCAGTCTTCGCGTCTTCTTTTCACTTTCTTTTTTTTTTGCTTTTTGAACTCTGGCTGTGCTCCGTGACAGACGCAGACCTAGGGCATGGAATAGTTGTGATTAAGCGATAACTAAGCATAGGGGAGAAAGTATCGCTGTAGTTGTACTTCTGAGCCCGGTTCGGTGGCTATTCACCAAACTACAAATGCGCAGTATATGAAAAGAAACAATCCTTTTTGATACACTGGCTGGAAAATGATGAGATCATATCTTGGTTTTTTCAAAACAAAGTGGCGGAAGTGAAGCAACTTTGAACGATAGCTTGAAAATCGATCTGAAAATACTTTGAAGGCAATCTTTAGGGTAATTTTGATCGAACGCTCAAAACTTGTGTTTCTATGTTGTCTATCGGTAGAAAAATAGTCATCCTTACACCCTAGGTCCTCCGAGCTTGAAAAAGTCTATTGTACTTTTCTGAAAACTCTGATATCCATCTCTGTTCGGTAATGTATTTTCATTGCGAATAAGCATTGTTGCAGCAAAACAACATTTTCAGTAGACTGTCTCGATACTAGTTTCCACTGAGTGAGGACAGTAATGAATATTAATGTTATAAAATAGAATTAACCGATTGAAAGTAAAGTTGAAAAAAAAAAAAAGAAACTAGGGAGCGGATACAGAGTTCTCAAATAGCTTGGCGCTTGTCTATTTTTGCACTACAAGTTCTTTACCCAACCTTTCTCCTTCCTGTGTAACTATCCAAGTAGAAACGAGTCGTACTTTTGCAGTGATCGGTTGAATCAAATTTCCCTAATCGCATTTGGAGGTTTCAAAGATGACATTGAACATTTCTGCAAGTGGAACAAATCCCAGCGATTCATAGACCCGAGGAAAATGTTTGGTCTTTGAATGCGATTGCGCAATTTGATTTGAACCATGACCAAGATCACTCCGAGACTGAGTAAGTTGAGTAGAGAACATCGACGCGATGCAGCAGCGAGGTCTGCGCGGCAAGGCTTTTGGCGTAGTAGTAATTCGTCGCATTTGTTGATTGGCGGTTAGCCGGGTAGCATGCGCGACGGTCATGCTGCATGTGACGTCGCATACACGCGAATAAAGCAAGACAAAAAAGCGTATGAAGAAAAAGAAAGGGAAAAAAAAGTAGCAAGAAAGTCTACTCGAATGTGTGCAACGCATTGTCGGGAGGTAATCTCTGTAAAAAAAACCGTGTGATCCTTGGTAATCAGGGTGGAAATTTGGCTAGTTCTACGAGTCAAGGACAAGTAGGAAGCACGCAGCAACCTTCTTCGCCAGATCTGCGTGTAGGTACAGCAGTAGCGTTAGCATCCTCGGTAGCTAAGTATTGGGTCCTGACCAATCTCTTTCCTGGACCGATACCCCAGGTTTCGGTCTATCATAACTCGCAAAATACCACATCGTCCTCGAGGGACACATCTGCCACAACTGCCGTCGGTGATACACAATCTCAAAGCAAGGAAACAGCTGTTGCTCCGATGTCCCATGCAATGGCTATTACCTCTGGTGCTCAGCATCAGGCCAATGCTTCTCATCAGCATCATCAAAATTCGGTAAACAACGTGGGAACGAATGGCAATACAAGCAACATCGTTCATGGCTCGTTGCACTCGGGCTCGCAGGTTTGTGACACGTAGAATTTGCACGCCAATTTTTCCTTACGAAATGTTTATTCAAATTTTTTCTCTCTGTTCGCTTGTTGCATTTCGTAGTTTTGCCATTTTTACGCCATCTTTTTTCACCTCTGTATGTCTGTGTGTACTCTTATATTTAAACAAATAGTCAACTAACATAAATTGGGTAGATTTGAGGGAGCTTTGGCACGGACGCGAGTAGCGAGTCGTCAATGATCTTTTTCACTCTTTCTCAAAGTGTGTGTAAGCTCAAATGCCATTAACGGGAAAAGGATTTTGTCGTTTGCAAGGTTCGAGTGTTTCTTTAATGATGGATCGGGAATCTGGTTTATCGAAGGAAATATTACAGACCATGTATACTTTTATATACGCCTCATTAAAAATGATAATATTATTGTTATATACATGTCCAGCATTAACTTTTTGCAAATTCCGAAACCGCTGTAGTCGAGTTGGCCGCTGTGCTAAATGGCCCTGGCTAAAATACTAAAAATCCGTGTGTAGACTTCTGACACAAGTTCTGGTAGAGATATTTATGCAACAAATTTACGAATTTGCGGCCCACAACATGTTCGAATGTGAACCAACAATATCAATTTTAAAAAGCTCAATAACCACACGGTGTCGGATAAACATAATTGTGCGAACTATCGAAACGATGCTGCAGGAGACACCGTTTTCCATTGCTCGTGATAGGTTTAGCTTTGGGAAGTGTGACATTAATTGTGCCTCGGACAAATGCGTGTCAGGCTTACGCTTTTCCAGTCAATGTATCTCGCGAACGATGCGCGATATTCACGAACGATAATTAACATTGTGCTTTTTTGTTTCTCCCTTTACCTCCGCCCCCCACGGCTCTGTTTCCTGTCGCCTATCTGGGGAAAAAATCTAAAAGATTCCAGTCTCGCTGCCGGGCCTGAATCTCGACGGGACGCACATACAAGCGAGTCATTTGCAGGCTGCACACGCCCAGATGCAGCAGCAGATGCAGTCCCAGCAGCAACAGCTGCATCAGCAGCAGCAACAGCAGCAGCAGCAGCAGCAACAACAACAACAACAACAACAACAACAACAACAGCAGCAGCAGCAACAACAACAACAACAACAACAACAACAGTCGCAACAGCAGGCCCATCATCAAATGCAAAGTCATCAGAACCCAAACAATGTGACAAACGCGCAAAATCAGAACGCCCAGCGCGATGAGAACAAAGTGAAGGACGAGGGTGGCAGTTGCACCACCGAGCGATGCGGCGATAATCAGGTCCACTGTCAAGTACAGTGCGACCTCCAGCTCCAACAGCCACAAGATTTGCAACAGAGCATGATGCAGCAGCAACAGCAGCAGCAACAAATTGGCGTCAGTATAAGCGGAAACGCCGGCAACGACAATGGGAACGCGGTCAAATCGGAGAAGGACAAGGAGTTGCGCCAACTCAACATGGCACAGTAAGTCGCGTAATAGAGTTTTTACTCAACGAAACTTCGCGTGCGGAAAAAGAGAGAAATATCCCAGCAGCTGGCCATATTTGCAGTCGCCGAGAGAAATTCGTATTAGGAACTATGAGCATTATCAGTTGTTTCATGACGTTTTTCCCCTGCAGATTTCAAGTCCCGGACCTGAAGCCCGGTGGTCACATGATGGACGTGAGAACCGCCGATGGTTCGGTTGTCAAGATCAGCGCGGGCAACGAGCAAGATCTCGCTAAGACCCTCGGCGTCGAAATGGTCCAGAACATGTACAAAGTCAACGTCGAGGATATCAATCAACTTCTGGCTTATCACGAGGTATTTGGCAAGCTACAGAGCGAGATCGCGGCCGGTACTACACTAGTCGGTGGCACAGTACCGACCCAGACCGTCACCACGATACAGAACGGCACGCCGATAGTTCAGCAAGTACAGCTGAACAAATTCGACATAAAAACGAGCGACGGCGAGGCAACACCCGGACCGAGCGCTTCACCCGTGTCCGTTGGTAGCCACGCTTGCGAAGTTTGCGGCAAGATATTTCAATTTCGCTATCAACTAATCGTACATCGCAGATATCACACCGAGCGCAAACCCTTCACGTGTCAGGTAAATCCTTTATTCGTCAAGAATTCGAATCCTTTATTTTTTATGATTTAAATACAGTGTCACCCGTATCACGAAGATTTTTCTAATTTTTCGTCCGAATCACCGTGCAGGCTTTTACGATTCATCCCTTCTCCTTGCCACTTGCCTTGTTCACCGAGTCGCTATATCGCGCTTGTCCGAGGGCGAGAGGAACACGTTGTAGAATCTGTACCGATAGAGACCGCCATATTTTCGCTGAGTTTCGGTTGTTCCCATAGGCGGTCACCCATCCGCGTAAATTCTTCGTTGAAAATATATATTTCCCGAACTTTATCCAATAAGAAGCAATGCAATATAATTCTTAGTACTACTCCACCAGCTTTTAAACTCACATTGAAGTTTGCATCGTTGGAATGCAACGATGCTTTTCTTGTTTCTTCATTTTTATTATTATTTGTAACCCTTTTTCTGAAACATAAGGTCATAAATCTGTAATAAAAATACGTAAAAACTTTGCAAGGATTTTCATAGCCTAAATCGCCCAAAAAGGAATTTTATCAATGAAAAAGAATTACCTTTCGTTGCGTTTCAACGATGCAAATTTCAACATCATCTTTTGGAACATTTTAAGACAAAAATGGATATGCAAATATACGTGAATATTTTTTTTTTTTAAAGTTGCAATGAACTTTGTTATCTTGCTCTAAATTTACGGCTGTACAGCTATTTTGTGTTCCGAGTATCGTAGAACTCTTCGAAAAGAATCGTACCCATTTTTCGATACGAAACAACAAAATGTAATTTTTATATCCATTTGCGCCTTTTTTCGGTAAAGTTTACGGTAAACAGGCCGTAAAAAGAGAACGTAAATATTATTTATTTTTTTAATAGGTATGATGTACTTGCTCCAACCTCACCGTTATATATCTATTTTGTGTTCCGCGTATAATAAATTATAGAACTCCTCCTCGCAAAGAGCCGTGTCCATTTTTCCATACGAAACAAAGGAACGTAATTGTTTTAAAATCTTTTTCCCGTTTCTTCAGTAAATTCTGAGGCAAAATGTTCATAAAAAGAAAACGTGAATATCGTGTCTTTTCTAAGTACTTACGATGAACGTTGGGCTCTTGCTTTAAATTCACGGTTATAAATCTACAGTAGAACCTCGATTATCCGAACGTCGATCATCCGAACCCTCAATTATCCGAACGATGACTTAGTTTATCCGAACTCTCAATTATCCGAACGTTGGCGCGAAAGATACATTGTTGATCGCTGCCACCGCCGTGAGCAACAATGAACAGCCCAACGCAACTTCTCCTTCTCAAACGGCTGCGAGACTTGGCCGCTCAAAAACGCGTTACAGCCGTTCGTCAATGAAAAATGGATGATTTTATTGAAAAAAATATAAAATAAGCATTCAGCTTTTTTCAGGTGTTTCAAATACATACATACATACATACCTACATATATATATATATATATATATATATATATATATATATATATTAATTCTTCTATTAATTGTAATTTTTTAATTAAATAAACAATTAAATATATATATATTTCAACGTTAACATGTATGTCAAATTTTAATATATATATGTATGTACTATTTTTATATAAAAAGGTGTTGTTTATGATCTCGTCCCAAAAAACCCACGTTTCGATTATCCGAACTAGTCTCGGTCCCAATTGGTTCGGATAATCGAGGTTCTACTGTATTTTGTGTTCTTAGTATAATAAATAATAGAATTCCTGGCAGAGAGCCGTGCCCATTTGACAATACGAAACATTAAAATGGAATTTTTACATCCATTCCCCCTTTTTCGGTAAATTCGGAGGCAATCTGTTCATAAAAAGGAAACGTGAGTATTATTTATTGTATGAAAGGTCGACATGATTCATCTTGTTGCTCTACATCTACGATTATTCATCGATTGTGTGTCGGGAGCGGAACAAATGTGTACTCATGGCAAATAACTCACTTTAGGAGGTGTTTATTTCCTTCTTTGTCTTGATTGACGTACGCATTGGCGGAGAGTTTCCCCAATTGATACAGAATAAAGTCCAATCGCTATTGCCGAATACACGCCAATCACTTTACATTCCAGGTATGCGGCAAAGCATTTTCAAACGCGAATGATCTGACGCGCCACGGCAAATGTCACCTCGGCGGCTCTATGTTCACTTGCGCCGTGTGCTTTCACGTGTTCGCGAACGCTCCGTCCCTCGAGCGTCACATGAAACGCCACGCTACGGACAAACCCTACAATTGTACCGTGTGTGGCAAGAGTTTTGCTCGAAAAGAGCATCTCGACAATCACACGCGTTGTCACACCGGCGAAACGCCGTACAGGTGAGCCAGACGAAAGCCAAAACGCGTCAACTTTTTTCCGCCGAATCTATTGCGTTACTATTCATTATTTCCGTCTTCTCTCGGTATTTTGTAACAGGTGTCAATATTGCGCCAAGACGTTCACGCGCAAGGAGCATATGGTCAATCATGTGCGTAAACACACCGGCGAGACTCCCCATCGTTGCGACATATGCAAGAAGAGCTTCACGCGAAAGGAACACTTCATGAATCACGTTATGTGGCACACCGGCGAGACACCGCATCACTGTCAGGTCTGCGGTAAAAAATACACACGCAAGGAGCATCTGGCCAATCATATGCGTTCGCACACCAATGATACGCCTTTCCGCTGTGAAATTTGCGGTAAGTCCTTTTCTTCTTCTTGTTCTTCACTTGGTTTTTTTTTCAACTCCAACGTTTGGTGTCCTCGCTCACGTACGGGTCTCACGGTCAAAGAAGTCGACAACTGCTTTTCGTTCGTTAGACCCCTGTGGCCACTACAAATTGATGAACTACAAAGATAACCTCATTTTGTCGAATAGTGTTCTCCGTTTATTCACGTGAAATGATTAATGATATCAGTAACTTGGATATATGCGAAAAGGCAATTCCTTGAGTCACCCGACATCGAAGACCATCGTTATAGTATATATAGTCTCCATACTTGACTCAAAGTTAACGGCGGTGCCTTCGAAATAATCTTTAGATCTCTCGGTACCGAAAAGTACGACCTGTTTGAAAAACTGAAAGGATTGTCTTCAAAATAGCCAAGTCCGCAGCAAGCCAGTCTATGTAATAGATATAACCTGATCTGATATGTAGTAAGGAAACGAATATTTTTCATCTCATCAAGGTTACTTAAATTAAACATTTTAGTCAGTCTCATTAAAAAAAAATCATTTAAAGTGGTTCGGAGGAAACAATTAACAAATCGACTAACGTTTAACCTCGTATTTTTGGTGAGGAAGAGATAGTAAGTCATTAACCACGCTGAGATAAAACATTTTGAGCCAATCCACCGGACCATTTCCGAGATATGAACGTCGAAAGTTGGCCTAAAGTACACGCACTCAAGCGTAAATTCTGATAAATTTATCGGAAATGGTGTAATTTTTTCCCAATCATTTATTAAATTTTGTTATGCGGCATCTGTCTCTCTAATTCCTAGACGGCAATTCACGCAGAATGCGATATGAATGTCGTCGAATGCCTACGCTGCCGATCATGCTGAATACAATAAGAATATAATAAAAGCAATAATACAACGAAGGATAAAAAATGGAAAAAAAATATGTTGATTGTGGATCTTAAATTTTTTTAAATTGATTATTACGTATACAAATACATATATGAAGAACGAGTGTCAACATTTTTATTTCGAAAACTCAAAAATTTCTTTCTGTTTTCGTTCCGTATATTTACCTGAGAATGAAACTTTGAAAAGTGACCAATCTATCTCTTATTATTTATCTGCGTGAACAAAAGCAGATCAATTTTGGGTAAAAAAAGAAACGACCACTTACACGTAATTGTGCCATGTTTTGACATTTGTCGAATCGTTGAGAGGTGATGTGTAAATTCATGGAGCCTAGATACCAGGAGGTTCGCGAGGCCTTTCAACTCGTCCCCAAAACGAGAACGAGAAATCATGTCGCTGGGGTGCTCCGGTACCTATATGTATATAGATATACGCTAAACATGGGTGCGATCTAAGACAGATCACAGATGATGTACCTAACCCTCATTCGTGTTAAGGGACAACACTACTCTAGGATTTTGGAAAGACGTTTTCTTGCCTAAAAATACTTTCGTGTCATAAAAACAATATGTAATTAGTCGTGTAGCGATTTTCTTAAATTTAAAGCTTCAATTATCGATTTGGCCTCAGCGACTCGGAGCGCGTGCTGAGTTGCTCGTACAACTTTAAACGCGTTTTTCTCGAAACCACTTTTTTCAACTGGGAGGACGGATTACTCGACCATCTTTGCATGCATCGATTTAAAATTTTGATAGCAGCTTCACAATTACATTCTCTATGGGAGTGCGTAGCCGTTTTTTTTTTAAATTAAATGTAAACTTTTTTTTTAATAAAAATTTTACTGCTTTTTTTTGGCAAAAAATCGATTTATTTCCTCCAAAGTGCGCTATTTTTTTTTCAAAATTTGAACGCAAATTTCTAGGTAGTCTCATAGCTAATAATATATGAATTATCATTTTTTTTGGTTTTTGTTTCAGGTCTTATATTTTACGAGAAAACCGTTCTCCCGTGAAGCTATTTGTAAAAAAAACACGTTTTTCTAGATGGGCTGTATCGCCGCCATTTTGAGTTTGAGTTTGAGATCTTTTCTCGCTTTTGCGTTCTTTTTTTCCGAACCGTCACGGGGAAATTATGAATCACCGGATATTTCGACGTTTGATGTCACGATCGGTCTGTCGTGAGGTTAGAAACTCATCCGATCACTTTCACCTCGTTGACCAATATACGAGGGTGGGGTGAAAAGTTTCCGGCCTGACCAAGAAAAACCACGTTAAAAATTTTTTTTTGCTTTATTTTTCAACATAATCTCCATCAGCACTGATACATTTCTCATAACGGTGTTCTAATTTAGTTATACCAGTTTTAAACGTAGATTCGTCAAGCTCCTCAAAATACTGATTTACAGCTTCGATAACTTCTTCGTTGCTCTTAAATCTTTTCCCGCCAAGCCATTTTTTGAGGTTAGGAAACAAGTAATAGTCGCTGGGGGCTAAGTCTGGAGAGTAGGGAGGATGCGGCATCAATTCAAACTTCAATTCGTGGATTTTGGACATGGCAACAATCGACGAATGCGCTGGTGCGTTATCGTGATGAAACAAAACTTTTTTCTTCGCCAAATGAGGTCGTTTAATTTGCACCTCGTGCTTCAAACGTTGCAATAACTCTGCGTAGTATTGACCAGTGATAGTCTTACCCTTTTCAAGGTAATCAATGTATATAATTCCTCTCGCATCCCAAAAAACAGTAGCCATAACCTTGTTTGCCGATATAATTGTTTTTGCCTTCTTTGGGGTTGGTTCCCCTTTTCCAACCCACCGTTTTGACTGTTCTTTATTTTCAGGAGTGTAGTGGTGGACCCATGTCTCATCAACAGTTATGAATCGACGCAAAAATTCGTTTGGATTACGCCTATACAACGCCAAATTGTCGGTAGAAATGGTTTTTCGAAGCAGTTTTTGGTCGAGCGTTAGCAAACGCGGCACCCACCTTGCACACAGCTTTTCCATGTTCAAATGGTTGTGCAAAATATTTCGCACACGTTCAGCTGACATCCTACAGGTCTCAGCTATCTCATGCACTTTCAACCTGCGGTCTGCCAACACTATTTTATGGATTTTTTCAATTATCTCTGACGTTGTGACTTCAACGGGCCGTCCTGAGAGCGAGGCTCGTCAGAGGTGCTCACACGACCCATTTTAAATTCAGAAACCCACTGCTTAATAGTTGAATATGATGGGGAGGAGTCTCCTAGTGTTGAATCCATCTCTTTTTTTATTTGTTTTGGTGTAAAACCTTTCAAATGAAAGTATTTGTTGACAGCACGTTTTTCCAATTTTTCCATTTTTACGAAAACAACGGAAGCGTCTCGCGCAATGTGCTCTCAAACGCAAACTAACGTAGCGATTGGGCTGAAACTGTACATACAAGCTCGGTAGGAATGGTACTGTAGGACGCCGCTCCTAAACTAGACCTAGTGGCACCATCTCTTGGTCAGGTCGGAAACTTTTCACCCCACCCTCGTATTACTATATATGTAGGTGCCGCTGCACCCCAGCGCCATCACTTCGACACATTTTCGGGGACGCTTTTTTCAGCGCCTTTGCATTGCCGCTGAACCTCCTGGTATCTAGGCTCTATGTGTAAATTCCTCCAAAGTGAGGTTATGTAGCGTTGCCAACCGCTTAAAACATGAACTGACTAGTAAAGTTTATAATGATCAACCGAGTGCTCAATAACCAATGTCGTTTGTAAGTATTTATGAAAATCATCATAAATTTTCATTCGAATGGTCACCAAAATACAAATACTTTTTTATGAGATTAAATTCTATATATTTCAAACATTCGAAAGAAAAAAATAAAAATCGTTCAAATTGTCAGTTTGCCTCCCCGTTTTTCTTCCGAACTACCTTAAAGAAATAAATAATATGATTGAAAAATCATTCGAGGATTTATTCGTATGTACATTAACAGAATTACCAAACTTCATGAAAAATATTTATTATCAAAGAAGTTATAAACAATCTCGTGAAGGACTTTTGAACGTGAGCGGCTCAACGGTGTACTTGATTTTGGCCACCCGGTTCATCTGAAACAAAAAAAGCGAGCATTTTTTAACATAAAAAATAGTTTTGATTTTTTTCGATTTTTTGCAGAAAAATAAGATTGTTAATAACTAATGAGAAAAAATATGTTCAAATGAAAAAGTTGGCGGTTGATCAAGTTACAAGTCGATCCATTAATTAGATGTCGAGAAATCGTGTACACCGTTGTGAAAAACATCATTTCGAGAAAAATACGTTTAAAGTTTTACTAGCAGATCTATCGGCGTAATCACAAGTTTACCTTTAATCTGCGATTCCTGCACTATGTGTTAGACCTTTTTCAATTTGAATTGCCTAAAGCGACCAACGATTTTTTGAAAATTTCCCAATTGCCTGGGGTTGCCTTAAGGTGATCAAAACACATCCTCTGTTTGCCTCTCTCGCTTTGTTGGCGTCACTGTTGCCATCTCCTTCGCACCCATATCCGTTCTACATCACCTCAACAAGAGTCAGTCCAAATGAATACCCTTTATGAAAGTACATAGCGATTTGCTTCTTACCACTTTGGTTTTGCCAATTACTCACCGCCCGGCACGGTTATATCATAAAAACAATTTTATCACGTACAACCTTTGACAAAATGAAAAATTCTTTTGAAGAAGAAGAAAAATTCTTTTGTACGTTGAAAATTATGCCGAATCCGTGCAGTTCGTTTTTCTTTACAGTACGAAAAACAGTTTTTTTTTTGTCAAATAAATGTTGAGCCGACTAATGAGTGAAGGGGGGAGACGTAAGCAAAGAAAAAATGGCTGATTTCCATGATTTTTTTTAAAGGAAAGATTACTTCACCATTTTCGAGACTTAGGGTATGTTTCATTACTACCTTTGGCTGTTACATGGTATTTTTTTTATTGGTTTTTTCCTTAGGTACACGCTTTTCGCGTTTGTTACCTATTCTTTCCCCTCATTGTGCCCGTTTCTTTCCTCTACTGTTTACTCCTTTGTTCTCCATCTTTCTCCCTGTTCCCCCCTCTTACAGCCGCAGCCGACTTCCCCCTCTGTATTATATTCACCATGATATTTCTGTCATGGGTATAGGGAAACTGCGGAAAACCTACACCAATACAGCCGGTCATCGAGTTCGCCCCCCAGTCGTGGAACTAGTCTTATTTCGCCGCGAAATGCCGATGAAAAACATTTCACGGCGAAATGTACGCGACTGGGATTCGAACCCGGGACGTCCCGGTCCGTTGTTTTATTGGCGAGCACGCCAACCACTAGCCCATCGCACCTCTACATGGTATTTTTTTTATTTATTCATCTTTAAAAATGACGCAGGTATGGTACGATCTTCTGCGTGACACATAGCCCCGGCGGGATTGATCTGAAAAGAATCCTACGAAAAATTTTCTCTCATTAACACTCATACGCAGGATATGAACCGAGAAGAAGTGAAAAATATTGAAAATCGATGAAATAGCATGCTTTGAAACAACAAAAAATTGAATTTTTCGAAACAAAACGGGCTACATATTACAATTTTTTTTTTTTTTTTCATTTTCAAAAACGTTTAGGGTCATATTTAGACAATAAGGTTAGAGAGATTTATACCAAATTTCATTAGAATCGGTCGATTAGATTTTTTTTTAGCTATACGTCACGCCAGTTTTGAAAATGCAGTTTAGAAAACGGTGCCGTATCTCCGCCATTTTTAAAGATAGATAAAAGTTCCAAAACACCATGTTTCAGTCAAAAGCAATAATAAGACAATATCCTAAGTCTAAAAATTGGTGAAGAAATCTTCCGTTAAAAAAAATTACGAAAGCCGGCAAATTTTTGTTATCACCTATAGGCATCTACCCCCTTAATCGTTAATCGCGGTAAATCACTGTTTTCGTGAAATTGGTTTTTATCATTTTTTCGTCTCTACGATAGGTAGAGTGATGGGCATAACTAAATTCCGTTGTAATTTGATGATTAATTTGGTTACAAAGTAATTAAATTACAGAGTAATCTCATTGAGTTGCATTTCATTACATTGCAACTAAATTACTCAGCAAATATTATGTAATCTGTTATAATTCATTTAATTACAAAGTAATCTGATTAGAATGTATTCAAATATTGTGTAATCTAATTACGTTATTATTTATGGCATAATATAGGAGAAAATATCAGCTTCGCCTCTAAAGTTGTATTAAGTGTGGTGTGTGTGCGACTGTCAACTTTAGAAACTCGTAACTTTTGTGCCTGGTAGACACGCAATCACCGCACACTACTGTAACGTGCAATTACACGAATTACCACGTATAAGGTTCACTCGCGCTCGTGAATTGCAAGAACTGTAACTGGGATTTTTGTAACACGCACAATTACATTATTTTAATTAGTATGTAATCGATTGATTTGTATCAGGTTAGCTTTCAATTAAATTACACCGTAATCAATTACACGTGGTATTGATGATAACTAGTTACTTCAGTAATCTGTTACGAAGTAATTGAATCATCAATTACAGTAGTAATTGTAATAGTTTGTTGATAATTTAATTATTTTTGTCCATCTCTGACGATGTGGTTTAAAGGGTTGGGGCCAAGGCACATGGGCACGAAATGACGTCCCGTCGTTCCACGATACGTTGTCATGACGTGGAAAACTACAACGTTCAACATTGACGACACGTCATCGTATCGTGGTACGATGTGTGACCCGACATCTGACACAATGCCGTTGTAAAGTTTGAATAAGATTGCCGCAGTCGATCTTGAGACATGGACTGCACTAGGCATGTTCTCCTATTGACATGAAGAAAGACAGAAAGACAGAAAATACTGGGTTCATCCGTTTCTTTCCATCATAAATGATAAGACAATCGTGTTGTCGCTGAAAAACCCCGTAATCGGACAAAAATTGAAGAAGGCCAGTTTGTTGACAGGTCATTTTGTAGGTGCCGCGGATGCTAAATCCAAATTTGCCTAAAACTCGGTGCGCAGGGCTGTTTTTTAAGGGACTGAAGGGGGATGGGGGTGTATTGATGCCAAACTAAAACCCCTACGAGGTCGGCGCCGTGAGACAAAATGTTCAGAAAAATCCGGGCCTTAGTTTTGTCCACAGCGCCGAAGTCGTGGAAGTTCATATTAGGGGTGAAAAAGTGGGGTGAACTTTTGAAAAATCGGTTTTAATTCAATGACTCTTTAGGAGAAAAAATCGTACACTTTTTGTTCAAATGGGAATGTTGTAGCCCTTGAAAAGACACGTCGATCGAGTATTTGATCATCACTCGCCGATAATATCTTCACCGCCAAAAAAATTGCTGAAATACCAAAAAAAAATTGTTTATTGAATAAGTCCAAAACAATTGATTTTTCGGGCATGGTTTAAATGTACAAAATGTAGAGAATAATTTTCTCTATATTTTTGTTTCTGTAGACCACCGTTGAATTTTGCTTTTTCCAACCCCGCTCGGCGGCTAAAAATTCAAAACGAAATTCTGGGAAAACTATTGACCGCACAAATTCGCCACCGTGGAACTATTCGTGGCTTGAACCCTCAACTACATTTTTGTCCACAGCGCCAAATTCTCATCTCTTTATTTTCGATCAATAGTTTTCCCACAATTTCATTTTGAATTTTTAACCCCCGTGTGGGGTTGGAAAAAGCTAAATTCAACAGTGGTCCATAGAAACAAAAATGTAGAGAAAATTATTCTCTACATTCCGTACACTTGAACGATCGCCCAAAGAATCAATTGTTTTTGAGTTATTCAATAAACTTTTTTTGTTGATACTTCAACCATTTTTTTGAAGTTGAAGATATTAGTGGAGGGGCATGATCAAATACTCGATCGACGGGTCCTTTCAAGGGCTACAACGTTCCCGTCCGAACAAAATTTGTACGAATTTTTCCTAAAGAGTTATTGAATTAAAACTGATTTTCGTCGTGACGTGTCGGGAACATGTGTTTTGGCCCTGCCCGGCTCGTGGCTAGAAAAAAATGATTCTCATGGATTTTTTCTGGGACAACGTGAACAGGTTTTCAATTTTTTTTTATGACATTAGTGATTATGGTTTTAAGTATCTTTTACAATTCTCGTATTAAAATATATTTATAAATGCGGTACGTACAATGGTTTGTGCTGGACGCTGTTTGAAAAACGTCGTTCGCGGTGGTCACTGCTGCCCGGAAACATTATCCGAAAAAAAAAAAATTAAACGCATTTAGTTTTTGCATAAAATGATTTAGTCCTTGGACAAAGGATTTAATAAAATATTGATATTTGATAAAATGGCCGTACTCCGAAGTGAAAGTGTCGATTTTTGCCTAAGGGGCCAGTCCACTTTGGAGTCACGAAAAAAGGTTATTTTCGCGATTTTTTTTGAGGATTTTATAAAAGATATGAATATAAAAGTTGTTGAGCTTGATAAATTAAGTCTTGAAATACATTTTAAAAAAATAATTCATTTTTATTCATTTTTAAGTACAAAAATTATAGTTTCACCTAACGCCTCAAAAATAGGTGGACTAGGTAGCTCCATTACAACTCGGCAACAGCTTGTCTGAAACAAAAAAATCAAAGTCCATTAGATTCAGTATGACACCAGCTACAAAATGACCCTCGGATATACAGTTTTATCAAAAAACAAAAAAATGGCAGATGAAAAACGAAAAAAGTATTTTAAAAACGTGTTTTTCGCAGTTTTGCGCAAAAAAGAGTAAAAATCTAAATTTTAAAACCATCGAGGGTCAGCTTGTTGCGAATCATGTTTACAATATGTGGTTTAAATTTCAAGAGAATCGGTTTATTAGTTTTAGAGATACGATGGAGCTAGATTTTGAAAACCATGTTTCGAGACAAACGAGTTTGAGGTTTATACTATGAAAAACTTTTACCTAAACTCAATCGGCAATTCCTGCACCGTACAAAATCCCTTCTGATTGCTTATCATCGTCGATTTCTTCAAGTCTTGCTTGCTTTCGATTGTTTGAAATTTTCAAAGTGGACTGGCCCCTTAAAACCACTCTATATTTGCGTTCATAAAAAAAATTAACGATGCATCGACAAGAAAATTTTTCGTTCAGGCACTGCTTTTGGAAATGTAAATTTTTAAGTTGTTTGGTGCTTGTTGATTTTCGAGATATCGTGGCCACCGATCTTGAAAAAGTAATTTTGAGAAAACCGCGCTTAAAGTTTGCCGGTTCGCGAAACATACCTATATATGCCCATAACTCCCGCAATTTTGAACGGATCGACTAGAAACTTCCTGAGAATATTTTCAAAATGTTATAAGTATGTTGATAATGCGTCGAAAACCAAAAACGGATATTTTTATCAATGTCAACTAGGTTTAAGCCCTTGATATCGATGGTGTTCGTATTGAAAAATAGAAAGAGGTTCGATACAGATAATGGAGTAGAAGACCCCGAGATAACGCGTGGAGGGAGAAAGAAGCAACCGAACGATGAAATAAAATTTGCGAGAATTGATCGCGCATTGCATTCACGACGCGACTGTCCCCCTCTCGGCGAGCGCGCCGACCGGGTGGGAGACACACGGCGGGCGGGGGGCAGAGTCTGTCGTGTTCTCCAGGTCGCGCGCGCATTCCTTTGCAAACGCTCCCCCCTATATAACCTTAGAACTCGCGTTACCTTTGTTCAAGTCTACACGAATTTGAGCTTACGCTGTTGGAGCCGTGTGCGGATTTAATTCCCCGCATCAACGTGTACGCTATCTTTTTTTTAATCCTCGTACTTTTGTCATTCTCCAGTTTTTTAAAAAACCGTAAGAAGTGCCGCATTTTCTTGGACAAAGGAAAAGCGCTATCAGTCTCCTATCCTTTGATCGTAGTAAAATAATACATCACTACGATACAATGATACTTGAGTTCAGTGTTTACACTATTGTGATGGCATGACTTGCTATTTCGTAAATCTCAGTGGTTAGTATTTTTGTAATATCGGAAAATCCATTTGTGAGCGAAGAAGAAAACATTACGAATGCGCATTTTTGTTTTACGAATACTTTTGTCGAGCAACACTTCCGGGTGATCCGAGAACCTTTCGGCCCGCTTTTTTCGCTACGATGCCACCGTACTTTTCACTCGGTTGTCGTTTTATTTCGCGACCGAGGTACAATATCTCATGCCGTAACTGTGTTCGCCGAGTTGGTTGTTTAAATTTTCTCACCCGTTGATGTATCATTCGCTGCGGGACTTTCGCTATACGATGGGTGGAGTCGGAAGTGCCTTTGTGCCTTCGTTACGCGTGTACAACCAGTTTGGATAGGGATCCTTCACATAAGTTGTTTTACAACATTATTTTCTACGTGTGTATAGCAAAAGGAAAAAGAAAATATTCCACGCGATAGAGGATCGAATCTATATTCTTTTTCTGTATCCTTGTTTTTATTTAGTTGTGCTTAACGCGTGGGGGGGGGGGGGGGGGGGGTTCAACATTTGCACCTACTTTAGTGCACTCTCGAGCCGGAATGGGGAGGAGGACTCGCAGGTGAAAGCGCTTCGATAATACAGGCAATGAGATTCTCCTTTTTCCATACGGAAATTCGCGTCGGGGTAACGAGCATCACGTGACTCGTAGACTTTGCGCGCTTGATTCAGAGTAGCGTTTGCGTTGCGTAAACGTTGCACGTGTGATCTCGGCGATTATCACGAATTTTCATCACCGTTACTGTCGCGGAGATCGAGCTGAACTAGCTGAACTCTTTTTTTGCCGTGTCAATATTTTAGTATTTGATATGTCAACTCTTTTGAAGGGTCGAAAATTATTCGAAGCTCGAAGATTATTCGAATGGGTGACACCATCACGTTAGGCCGAAAACTGATAGGGGTACTTTGAGGTTCACTTTTAAAAAAATTTGATTTTACTGAAAAATTGCACTTTGTTCGCTGAAATATACACAAAAGAGAATTGAAAAACATGGTTCAATAAGAAACGGTCAGAGAGTGGTTCGATCAAAATAATTTTTTCCTGAATACCTCCTCTGTGACAATGTCCTAACTTTTGGCATTTGACCCGGAGCAGAATACCAAATCGTATCTGAATATAAAGACAAACACTAATAAAGAAGTATTGAAAGTTGTTTGAAAATATTTACCTTTGCAGAAACGAAAAGCGTGCAATTGTTCGGAAAAAGAATTCCATCCAAATATTAATTGCCAAAAGGCTTTTTAATATTTCCCGCAAATATTTGGTACGTCTTTTTAAAATTTAGCAAAACGATGTGTAAAATGTTTAAGTCAATCGAATAAAAAAAAAAATTACGAAATCTCCATCTTAAAAGCCAGTTTAGGAGAACGCGATGTCCAAAATAAAATCCTATTGCTCCTAAAACGTATTTACGCGTCTCATTTCCACTCAGAACCAACCGGTCATTGTTCTTGAGACTCATCTAAAGATTTTACGATAAAAGACGATATATTCGACCCCACATGCTAGTGTCACTCCGTTAAAATGAGAACCGTTGATCTGGTTTTCTTCCTAAATTGGTGATATCACAATAACTGCAATGATGGTACTTGAAAGTATTGATCAAATGCTATTTTCGCGGATGGGATCAGCTATTTTGTTAAGTTTTTATTTATTTATTGTTCTTCCGAATGAGCAGAAACAAACCACGCTTCGCGATGGAAAATTAGAACGGTGTCCATCACTGGATGTGCTTTCTACATACGAAAACGGTCAAGCGCGGTGACATCTTAACTATTGGTTGTTATGCTAAATAACAGATTATAGTTTATAATAGACACAAAACGAAAATTTGTATACAAGATAACGGGCACTTTGCTATTACAGACTCACAGACGCGACAAAATTATGAGGGTTTCCAATGGCTGCGAGGCCAAAAACAAATGTCCCAATCTTTGTTCCATCCACGTATAATTATTCGCGTCCCATCTGTACTAGTTCTTTCGCACGTAGTTCCTTCTCTCAATATATTATTTATATGCGCATTTCGATTGTTAATGGAAAAAAAACGGCTTGCAATATTCCAACAGGCAAGTCGTTTACGAGGAAGGAGCACTTCACGAATCATATAATGTGGCACACTGGTGAGACGCCGCATCGCTGCGACTTCTGCTCGAAGACGTTCACGCGAAAGGAGCATCTACTAAACCACGTACGCCAGCACACGGGTGAGTCACCACACCGATGCGGCTTCTGCTCCAAATCGTTCACCAGAAAGGAACACCTTGTTAACCACATCCGCCAACACACAGGTGAGAGCGGTTGGCAGATGTTCACTTCACGGGCAACCAAATCTTAACTCCTAAATAATTTGTTTTTTTTTTCGCTTTTTTTTAACCTCTTTTTCGTCGTATCTAACGTTCTGGCCTGTCTTGGGGGTATGTTAGGATTGCCCGGTGACAAAAAATAAATGTTACAATACGAGGATGAATTACGCTTGTGAAGGAAGAAAAGATAATTAAAGTAGCGAGTTCGAGGGATGAACGAAAAAGAAAAAAACCAAAATAAAATTGTATCTTCGTGTAATCTTCTACAGCTATTATTCTTGTAGTATTCTCTGAGAGTTGTGATACTTTTTTCTACTTCGTTGCTAGCTTTGTTTGACAATTCCGTGTCAGCGAAACAATATTTCTTCATTAAGCTCTGCTAAGACTCAGAAAATCGATGGAAATTTAAACGGGGAATTAAATTCAATGATTTAAAAAAAACACGATAATTCATCGTACTAACATTCTCGTCGCTGCGTTATTGTCGCTTCTCATCTCATTTATATCATCGCACTGCCTGAAAAACACCGCTCTCATACATGCTTCATCGGGATTTTCTCAAACTCCGTCTTTTTCCCACTCATCTCGTGTGTGTGTGTGTGTGTGTGTGTGTGTGTGCGCGTGTGCGTGCGCGTGTGCGTGTGTGCGCGCGCGTGTGTGTGTGTGCGTGCGCGTGCGTGTGTGTGTGTGCGTGTGTGTGAGTGTGTGTGTGTGTGTGTGTCTCGAAAATCCCGTGAAAAAATCCTCACGTACGAATTTGAAAGAAAAAAATCGAAAACACCATCCGAATTTGAAGGATCGGGCTTAGATTCTCAGTACACATTTCAGTCCACGACATAACCGGAGAAGAATATACATTGCTCAAGATGATTTTTACCTTGGATGAGAGAAACACGGATATTGCAATAGAGCACATGCTCCAACAAAAAGCGCGTTTCTTTGAAACTCGAGTTTATGAGTTGCCCCAGAGGAAATGCAGCGAGAGTAAGATCTTTTAGACATAAAAGAATCGTATCGGGATACGCTTCGACAGTTTAACGCATCGTTCGTTGCAACGTCCGTGCATCGCATCCGGCAAAACTCGCCTTGTGCAGGATAATCCCCACGTCTGTATGACGAGTGAAAAAGCTAAAAAAAAAATTCGGCAAACATGAAAAAGAGAAAGAGAAAATTCGAACCAATACAAAAATAAAAATAAAAGACCGAAACAATATTGTTGAATCGAAATACACAGGTGAAACACCCTTCCGCTGTCAATACTGTCCGAAAGCGTTTACGCGGAAGGACCACCTGGTTAACCACGTCAGGCAGCACACGGGTGAGTCACCGCACAAGTGCCAGTATTGCACCAAATCCTTCACGCGGAAGGAACATTTGACAAATCACGTGCGTCAACACACAGGCGAATCGCCACACCGATGTCACTTCTGCTCCAAGTCATTTACCCGAAAGGAGCACTTGACGAATCACGTGAGAATCCACACCGGCGAATCGCCGCACAGGTGTGAATTCTGTCAGAGGACCTTCACCAGGAAGGAACACCTCAATAATCATCTCCGTCAGCACACTGGAGATTCATCGCATTGTTGCAATGTCTGCAACAAACCGTTCACGAGAAAGGTGAGTTTGACGACTCGAGAGACGAGACGAAATCATTTTTTTTCCGTGAAAAAAGAATGTTCAATGCATAGTTCAAAGGCGAATCGACACGAGTACTTAGATCGATCGGTAAGAAACTTTCAATCATTTTTTCTCGAATACGCTTCACGTTTCAGAGATGCCAGGAAAAATCCAACCTTCGGCTTTGCGTGAGACGGCTTTTCTTCTCGAAATTCCGCTAACTTGACAGAAAAATTTGGTACAAAATTAGGCAGGGTCGAGCATTTAACGAGTTACACCTAGCTCGTGACCGGAAAGGAGAGGAATGTCCATGAATTTTTTGCGGACAAATGTCTGCAAGTTTTCACATGATTTTTTTTACATTGAAGAGTATGATTTTACGTATCTTTTACAATTTTTGTATTGAAAAATATTTATAAATGTGGTAAAGACAATGGTTTGGGCAGATTACCGTTCGAAAAGCGTCCTTTGCGGTGACTCTGGCTGCTCGGAAACAAATCGACCGAAATAAAAACATCAAACGCATTTAGTTTTTGCACGAATTTATGTAGTGCTTAGACGAAGTATTTAATAAAACATTACTTTTTGAAGACATGGCCGCAGTCCAACACATCGATTTCCGGTGAAAATAACGCTCTATTTTCGTTGATAAAAAAACTGCAATGTGCAATGTGAAAGAAGCTGGTAAAATTAAAAGTTGATCGGTGCAGCGATTTTCGGGGCGACGTGATCACCGATTTTGAACAAAAATATTTTGAGAAGCACGTGTTTAATGTTCGTCGGTTCGCGTAACGTACCTACAAACGCTTACGACGGCGTCAATTTTGAACGGATCGGCTTGAGATTTTTAAAGAATACTTATGAAATGTTATATTTTGGGAATTCGCCGAAGACAAAAAATCGATATTTTCAAAAATGCCAACTGGGTGTAAGTCTTCAACTTTTGAATTAAAGGGTACCGATTTTTTTAAAGACGCAGATACGTGCCATAATAGTACGACTCCGTAATGTCGGTACGTTCCACTACATCGTTTTCGAGGAAAAATGTATCAAGCCTAGATAATTCAACACAGGGGTTTTTATAGTGAATGGCAAATTATAGTGAATATATCAATGGGAGATATTAACTATGGTTAAATTCACAATTTTTCATAAGAAATTATCCTAAATTGCTTACGTTTTGCAATTTTATTCTTCAAAACGATGCAGACGAATTTATTGAAAATTCAAAGTTGAAATTTTATTAGACGTATCTACTTTCTCAAAAAAAATCAGCATCCTTTAACGTTCCTCGGTGAAACGCCCGACCCTCCTCGAACAATTTTCTCTCTCCTACTCGCAACAGCTCGGTCGATATGCCATTACGCTTTAAAATGTCCTTTGTGAGCTGAAACACCTTCACATTAATCGTGTAAAGCAGCAAAGGTGTATTTTCCAGCCCTCGTGACTTTTCTGACATCGAACTCGTTCAAACACTTATTTAAAAAACATTTTTCGTTCCTCCAAACAATCCTTCTGAAATGTGCGGATAAACGAGCTCGATGTTAATCCAATCTACATCAGGATCGTGAAATATTCATTCATTCATATTAATTTTGAATAAGTAAGATGATTGAAAAATCATTTGGACGGGTATTTGTATGTAGATTAACAAAGTTGTGGACCAAATTTCCTTACTTAAAAAAAAATAATAATTGAAGAAGTTATAAACAATCCCGTGAAGGACCTTTGATTACCCGGTTGATCAGGAACAAAAAAAACGATTTTATTCTCTCAAAATATTTCATAGGGGTCGTCCATAAATTATACGTCACTTTGAAATGGAGGGCTCTGATCATTGGATGACGGTAACGATAATGGGATTATGACGATAGGAAGGATAGGATGATTTGGGGGGGGGGGGGGTAAAACATTGATGACGTAATATATAGACAGCCCCATATTGACTAACAAGGGGGCATTCCCTACTCCCTATCACCGATTTCGCTCAAATTTATAGAGCATGCAGGGCTTGGCTAGAAATGAAAGTACCCGAAGTGGGAACTCGCGATGGCCAAGCGTTTAAAAAATAAAAATATTGACGCAGCCCTCGCACCGTATAAGCCATTTACGTTAGTATCTTTGCCAAGCAGCGGTAAAAGCTCGGACTAGTAATTCGATGGTCGTGGGTTCGACTCCCCATGTGGAGACTTTTTTTTCTTTTTCTATCTTTTCCTCAATTTTTATATTGTTCATTTTCTAATTAAGCAAAGAGATGAACAATTTATTTTATTTATTTATTTCTACGCAAAAAGCATAGAAAAGGTAATAAAATTGGGATTTCGGTCTTTTCAACAAGGGATTGTAATTAAAGCGCATACGAAAAGACTACATGAAAATTCAAAACTTTATTCGATGACATTCGATGATTTACATGTATCGGGATGATATTTATCGTAGAAACAGGGGAAACAATAATTACTTCTGCATCTAGCGCACGTTATAAACGCCGCATTTTTACAACCACATCGTTGTCTCAACGTCTCCATAGAAAAACATACTTGATTGACATTCATAAAGCGTTACCCGAATCGAAATTTTCAGCCTATTTTAAAGGCCTTTGATCCTATGTCAGCCTCACTTGAGTCTGTTTACTGCTAGAAGTCCTACTATGGGCTCCTAACATGCTCTTCCTTTGCTGCTTACTCCCTGCATAGGCCCTTATACTCCTACCTAACCTAGTTGAAGTCGTTGCAGCTCCTCATTTGATTGCGTTTGGACCTATCGCACATTTGGCTGTTTCGACGAAACGAGGGTGGGGATGGTCGCATTCGAAAGAGGGGGTCTGATAGTTTTCAGTAATCATCACTAGGTAGGACCGCGCGTTCGACGTAGACGCGTACTTTTCCAATGGCCTTTCCATTACCTCCACCCAGCGAACCTTTCGCATTCGCTTCAAACTTGCCTCTGCAGCTCCAGCAACTCTCCAAAGTGGAAGAAATGGATCTTGGGCAAACAGTTACAATATTTTTTATAGGAATTGCCCTCACGTATGCATGTATACGCGGATCCCTATAGCAAGCACGCATGCATACGTATAGGTACTAGTATACGTGTGTTGGTGTATGCTTAGTGCGTGTGTCTACGCATGCGCGTATTCAGGCATATGTATCTATATGCGTAATAGAGTGTATGCGTGTGCGTGTATACGTGTGCCAATCGACGTCCTCCTTAGTGCCTGCAAGTAGAGAAAAGGGAAATTTGTTCCTGTTCTAGGCCCTAAGTAGGAGCTCATTTTATATCGAATACGAAGCTGATTTACTGCCTTTATTTCCTACCACTGTGAGGATCTAGAGGGGCAAAATAGGCTGAAAATTTCGACTCGAGACTTTACTGCCTTTATCTCCTACCACTGTGAGGATTGGAGGGCCAAATAGGCCGAAAATTTCGACTCGGGTCTCATCGCAAAGTTTAGAAGCGAACCACGCGTAAGGTAACTTGTTACCGAATATTGGCGCGGATAATTAATGATGAACAATCGAATGTATTTTTATACAGTCTTCTCGGAAAGTTGTTTCTTTTTGTTGCTCGATGAGATAAGAGCAATTTTGTATTTTTTAAATAAACTTTTTAGTCTGACGATAAAAATATACTTCGCAGGGTTGCACCAGTAGAGTACATTTAGGGGGAATTACTTTGATGCTACACATTGGCAATCCTTCTTCATCTTGGAAGCGTTCGTCGTATAATTGCGGATTTGTTTGTCCTCCCCACGAGTCAATCAGCAACTCCAAGTTTTCTACGATTATGCGCTCATTAAAAAATGACGTCCTATATGCTTTTTGCGGATAAATAAATAATTAAACTAAATGATTCATCTCTTTGCATAATTAAAAAATGAATAATATAAAAATTGGGAAAGAGATAGAAAAAGAAAGAAAAAAAGTCTCCACACGGTCGACAACACGTCGACAAAAGTCTCCACAAGCCGAACCCACGACCATCGAATTAATAGTCCAAGCTCTTACCGCTACGCCAACCGCTGCTTCGCAAACATACTAACGTAAATGGCTTATACGGTGCGAGAGCCGCGTCAACGTTTTATTATCTAAACGCTTGGTCATCTGGAGTTCCCACTTCGGGTACTTTCATTTCTAGCCAAGCCCTGCATGTCCGATGAATTTGAGCGAAATCGGTGATGGGGAGTAAGGAATGCCCCCTTGTAAGATTTAACCGAGCGTTTTTTTTCATCAAGTCACAATCATTTCAAAAAATTGAATTTTTTAATCGATTTTTCGGGGAAAAAATGACATCATTGTTAATAAATCATTTAAAAAAATGTTACGGCAACATGTTGCGATTACACTGAATAAGCGTACCAAGTTTCAAGTCAGTCGATTCATTACATGCCAAGAAAGTGTACACCGGTTTGAAAAATATGATTTCGAGAAAAACGCATTTAAAGTTCAACTAGCAATGATATCGTTAAAATCATAAGTTTACCTTTAACCGACGATTCCTGCACCGTATATTGGACCTTCCTCCTAAATTTGAGTTGCATCAAGCGACGATGGATTTTTTAAATTTTGACATTAGACCAATCACTCTCAACGCACTGTTCGAAAATCTGCCAAAACCCTCGGTATCGCCCATTTAATGAAATTTACAATCCATTCCAGGAACATCTCGTTAATCATATGAGATGTCACACGGGCGAGCGTCCTTTCGTGTGTACCGAGTGCGGCAAAAGTTTCCCCCTGAAGGGCAATCTTCTCTTTCACATGCGTTCACACAACAAGGGCAGCACCGCCGAGCGACCCTTCAGGTGCGATCTATGCCCAAAGGACTTCATGTGCAAGGGTCATCTAGTGTCGCATCGGCGTTCGCACTCGGACGAGAGACCGCACAGTTGTCCCGATTGTGGAAAAACGTTCGTGGAGAAGGGCAACATGTTGCGACACTTGAGGAAGCACGCGGCCGAAGGTGCACCGACCCAGGTTACAACGGCATCGTCGATCCCTCAGCCGGGTGTGTTACCGATCCCGGCGGCCGCTGTCCTCGTTGGGCATCCGCTCGCGCCACCAGCACCACCCGTTGTGCCGCAACACACCGTTGTCGTACCAACGCCACCGGGAGTTCTCGCCTCGTATTGAACTAATCACGACTAAAATTCGAGAAAGAACAGACCCATCGATGCTCCTACGTTGCCAGCGACTTTTGCGAATCAAGTTGCGAACGTTCTGCAAACGCGATACACCGTGAAAGAGACCCCCTAAAACAAACAGGGACAAGAACATGAAGCGACCTTGAAGAAGTTTCTCGGTTCTTCGCACGAAAGAAAAATGAAAAAAAAAAAAAAGAAAAACTATCACCGCCCGTCCCGTACTTCATCGAAGACTCGCTTTTTCTTTTGCATCACTCTGAGAGTGATCGATGAATTTGCCGTTGAACCGCCAAACAGAAACTCTCCATCGGGTGTACTCACGTGAGGTCACATCGTGTTTCGTTCTCTTATGGGGGACGGCGCCACGCCGAAACGAGAGAGAAAAACATAAAACTCGAGAATATCTGGAAGGTTTTCGAGCGATAAGAGTTTTTTTTAACTCAGAGGAGGAAACATGACAAGAATCCGGAATAGACTTGAAATTATAACGCTAAATGTATCGGGCACGTTATATAGAAAGTGCGATCGGAATATATAATTGTATACGCAAATTTGTGAACTTGCGTTATTGGCCACCATATTCCCGTTGCGAGTGCGAAGGGAAGGAGGACATTGAATTTACCTTGGCACGTATTTCGCGCCTCGAAGATAAAAAAAAAACAATATATTTTAATCATTTTTTTTTCTCTAATCGATACACGGCGTCTTTCCCAAAGTTCACGATGCTGAAGGAAAGGGACAGAGACAGAAAGCGTAGAGTTAAAGAAAAGAAAAAACCCCGTGCTTCGACAAGTTTTACCGATTATATAATAATATCTGGTTACACAGGAATATTTTTTTTGTTCTGACGGTTTTATACACGACTCGGGAATCGCTGTGAGATGTAGATACTATATAATATTATATCAATAGGTAGCAATTGTGGAATTTCGTTGGTAGAGACGATGAAATAAAAAGGAAAACGCGTCTTGTGTAGGTCCCTAGACGCGGAAAAAAGAAAAACACGAGTAACATCCGAGTGCAATATGGGCTTAACCGCTTTTGCCGAGGTGTACACATACCATTGTAACGATCTACAGCCAAAAATTTCTTGATCGAAAAGATATATCTTTAGTGCAAAGATGAAAGAAAACAGTTTGTTCAGGTTTTAGATTAACTTCCACGTCTAAATAGTCCATTGCGTTCTATCGAGCATGAGCGATCTTTCGACAAAAGAGAGGGAAAAAATGTACACATATGATCGTCGATTGTTCTACCAAAGCTCTCTCCCGTCTTGCTTCATTGAATGAAAAAAAGATGAGTAACAAAATAGAATGCATGCTTTCGGCAGAAAAACGAGTAATGCGACGAAACAAAAACGAACTTGTGCACCTTGCCTCTTGTAGAAAAGCAAAGTATAGGGCCATGTATTTCGTAATTTAGCGTTAAGATAAAAATATGAATGGAGTTACGGTCGCGTGAGAGGGAACAGGTAAGCCGTGTCTGCTAAAAAATCCTTTAGCGATTTTTATCTCGAGCTTGCAACAGTCGATAAATCCGCACTACCGAGTGCACGATTTCTCTTTCCCATTTTTCTTGTTCGTTTTTCTTCATTTTTTTTTCAATTTTCCTTTATCGTATTGTATAAATAACAATTATTAACGACCAGACGCGATTGTAAGAGTTTAAAAACGAAGGGTACCATCGAGCCCAGGACGTGTGGACGCGGAATATTTGATACGAAAAAAAAAAAAAAAAAAAACAAAACAGGAAAAACAGCGTTGGATTTAATGTTGACTCTCGATGCTACTTAAAAAGCTAGATTCGTATATAAACACTAAGTATAATAGCATGTTCGGTCAATATATATATATATATATATATATATATATATATATATATATATATGCATATAAATATACATACATATATATACATATATATAACACGTACTACCCTGGGATAAGGTGAAGACGGCGAATGATTTCGTCACAATCCGTTAAAGAGAAAATATCGAAAGAAAAACAAAAACGAAAAGCGAGACGCGTAAGGGAAATGTATTTTGGATCGAAGGAGAATGCCGAAGGGGAAAAAAATAACACTGGATACACGGCGGATGGAAGTATATATATATATACACACACACACACATATATATATATACATACATATGTGTGTGTGTGTGTCTGTGTGTATATATATATATATATATACACACACATGAATATATTAAAACGAGCAAAAAAGTATGCAGGGACGCAAAGCTCATATATACGATATGTATATGTATATATGATATATTATGCATATAAGATGCGTTTGAGCGGATCAAACCGTGAATATCGGGAACTTTTGTTTTCCGCGCAAAGCAAGAGAGCGAGAGAGAACGGGATGGAAAGAGAGCACGTGAAAAAAACAAGCTAGAAAAAAATCATCCCAGATAGAAGAAAAAGAAAGAAGTCCTCTCCAAGTCATCATAGCGTTAGTAAGCGATACTAATCCTTCCCCTTTCACTCCAACCCAAATGAACATTCGCCCGTTATCTCCACCCCCCTTCCCCTCTATCGACTAGAATCTACCATTAAGAATGACATTAACAAGAAAAAAACGAATAGAGATAATGTTTATATGAATTATTATTATAATTAATAATATGAATACGTTACTGAAGCGTAAAAAAAAGAGTTGGTTTATTGCTTAGAAGAAGAAACAAAAAGTTTGTGTTTTGTGCTTGTTTGGAAGGTGAAAAAAGATAGGTTGCGAGAGTGAGAGAGCGAGATAGAGCGAGCGTGACAAGCGAAAATCAAATCCAAACTTCATACTCCTTACGAGCCGCGAAGCCTAAACGTCATTCGATCAATCGAATGTGGATTTAAGAAAAAGAAGATATCGCGGGTGCTGTCGGCTCGGAGGGGAACAGGGTGATGGAATTTAAAAGAAAACAGATTTAAAATATGATTTATCTTTAGATAGAAGAAAAAAATATGTATAGAATTTTATTATGCACCATTGTAATATTATGTATCCCAGTTGTGACACAATATACACTGGTGTTATGTTAAATGTGACAATTTTGTGTAAAATCATGAAGATCGTTTTTATTTCCCAACTTTATGCGCCACTGATATGTTTCTGCGTGTTCATTTAGCATTTTATTCCTTCCCTTTACGGCCACCCAACTATTAGCGTTTCGACGATGAAGTTTGCATCGTTGGAATGGAACGAGAGTCAACTTCTCTCTCATTGATCACAGTTTTTTCGATGACAGGGTACGAAAATCATTCAATGATTTTTCCCATCTTTAGCAAAGATGTGCGGTCTCAATCGAAGAAAAAAATGTGAATTGAAATAAAAATTAAGCCGCAAGGTGGTGATGAGAAGTGGAATATGGTAGGGAATGTAATAAGGGAGAGACCCCGTACAATGGAATCTACGATTAAATAATAATGAAAATTAGGAAGCTTTAAAATATAAAGAAGACTTCCCATTGCGTTTCAATGGTGCAAACTTCAACGCCACGCGTTTCGATATCATTGGATATTTTTACTAAAATATACATTTCATCGGAAATACAAAAGAAAAGTAGAAACGAACGGTATATATGTACAATATTTTTTGTCGAACGGTTTTTGTTTGTGGTAAAATCGCATCTTGTTTTTAACAACGTTCATAGTGACGTGATATAATTAATAGTCATGATAATTGGGACGGGGTAGAGAATGTCTATAAGAATAATAATAATATATGTAATCATAACAATAGTCGCGCGTATAATTCTTTATACACAATGTAACTAACGTGTCGACGTGAAGGGGGGGAAGGAAGGCGGATTCCGTGCGTCTATTAAAAAAAAAAAAAACGTGCCGTGAACGAATTTTCGGCCGGAGAAAATTCTTTCACGCAATTCATTCCCAATGCCACGAATAACGTGTAATCCAGACACGGGATATCGTTTTATAAAAAAATCATTTTAAATACATTTCTATATATCGTAATACATCATTATTCTAAAATAGATAATTTGCTACTAATTGTCTTATCAATAGTTATGAGGAATCTTTCCACGAGGTCATAAATAATTGTTGAAAATAAATTTTATTCGAACGTAAACTTACGTTTCTAGCTTGTCACGATTATCTTTTTGAAAATGATTTCCAATGGTTTTTCGTTTTCGTGATGCCCACTTCTCGATGTAATCGTTGACCCAATGTAGACGCATTATTCTAGACCAAAATCTTCATAATTCAAGGATCTGTGATTCGTGGCTAAGAATGATATTTCGAAAAAGCGTGCAGTTGAAAAATGGAAAAAACAGAGTATTTATCGGGCCGTCACTTGTTTCGTCGTTTCAGAGTATTCTCGACTACTCTATCTTCGTATTTCTTTTATTCAAATTCGTTGCTCAACTTCTGCTACACGTGTGTAATCGGAAAAAAAACAAAGAAACATTGTCCGGACGAATTTTAACTTTCAGTCAGACATCCGCCGTCTACTATCTCGTTAGGGGGTTAGACTAATGTGCACATTTGAAAAAATCGTTCGTCGCTTGAGGCAACTTACATTGAATAGGGAGGTCCAACATATGGTGCAGGAATCGCAGATTGGAGATAAACTTATCATTACCACGATAGAACTGCCAGTAAAACTTTAAACGCGTTTTTCTCCCATCGATGTTTTTCAAAACGGTGTACACGATTCCTCGACATTTGATCAACGGATTGACTTGAAATTTGGTACACTTATTCTACGTAATAGTACTTTAGTTTTGACCGACGTTTTTCTTCTTAACATTTTCCATTCGATATTAACAATGTCATATCTCCGCGAAAAATCGAGAGAGAAAATTCAACTTTTTTTGATGATTGAAACACGATAAAAAAATCTCGGTCAAGTCTTAGTCGATATGATCTGTTAAATTTTTTTTAAAGTCGTTTCTTCGTTTTCAGATCGACCGCGTTGCCAAAATCAAGTTCACCGCTGAGCCGCTCACATTCAAAGGTCCTTCACGAGATTGTTTATAACTTCTTTAATTGTTAATATTTTTAAATGAAATTTGGTACACAACTTTGTTAATGGACATACAAATAAATGTTTAAACGATTTTACAATCATCATACTTATTCCTTAACATTTTTTTATCAATAACCCTGATTTTCGGGTCGTCACAGTAGCCTAACCCCTTAATCGAACATACGTTGAGTAAAGCATCAGGTGATATCGAATTTGTGAGAAAGACCGCTGGTAGTGAGATTTCTAACGAGGGACTGGGAGACTACGAACGAAATGTCAATATTTTTCATTTACCGATATGACCATATTTACCGATATTTACACCTATCCTAAATTCTTAAAATCCCGAGAATTATTCGACGATTAGAGAGTTAATATTTTAGACATTTGTCTATCGGTATTTTGTGTACTCGGTGTTAAGGCGTAAAAACCCCGAACCCCCGGCTCGAAGTATAACTTTTTTCATGATTTTGTTTTCTCTTGAATTTACATCGAGGAAACTTAGTCCGTGCAGTCATAACGACAATCACATGATCCGCTAAGAAATTCAGTATATCGCACCCAGACAAAAGTCCGAACACAAATTAAGCCCAGTCGCGATATTTGGAAGATCGGCTTCAAATTGCAAAAATGACAAAAACATCTCTATCCAAAGAATTACGGAAATGTTAACGAAGTTATAGCGTTTTTTCGTAAACTTTAAACACTGATTATTTTTAAATATACACAGATCTTGTGAACAAATTATTTTGACGATATTTGCAGAACTATCAAGAAATTGATAATTTTGTTTTCCATTTCGATAACTAAGCATGTACTGGCTGTGTTTTTTAGAACTTTTTTACTTTTCCACCCTCATAACGTCAGTATGTTCTCGAAATGTCAGATGCACTAGACAAAACAAAGAAACGGAATACAAAAAAGAGGGACTGTTTCTTGAACATTGATTCAATCGCAACAATTCACTGTACTGTACGGTCTAAGGCATTTCTCAAATCTTATCGACCCTCACTTTAAATAGACTTTCCTCTGATACATTTGTGATTTTCGTCTCCTTTTCCTTCATTATTAAATTAAAGCTAGTTTACACGAGTTACAATAGATGAACCTGAGGGGATCCAACGAGACCACACGTTGCCCCAAATCTATACGTTAATTTTCATCGATTTTTCATTCTACCTTACGTAGAGCGTGCCTTTATATTTTTCTTTTAACCTTTATTTTTTGTCGTATCCTCCAACTGCCCATGCTTCGTTAAACTATTTACAACTCTAATCTCACCTATAAATAAATCGCGCAGGCACCGCGAGAATTTTATTAATTTGTCTCGCGGTTGTGCGGGACAATCGCGACACCGAACAACTTTTTTTCCTTAATTATCTTCTCGTATTGTTTTTATATGAGTACGCGACGTAACAATTATCCAGAGTCCTGATTTGCTAGAGTCAGAGATGAATTCACAACTCCAACGAATAATAAATTAATTTCTTAAGTTTTTTTCACTTCGAAAAAAAAAATGTTCTCCTTTCATTCCCCCCCTTTTTTCACGCTATTTGCGTACGTCTTGTGAAAATAAAATAGTTGGCTTTGAGACCCGCGACCTTGCGGTATTATTTGTACAGCGTATATTTGTCGGTTAACAATCCAATCGAACGAGTTCGTAGTCGAAATATCACTGATATGAGAGATTAATTGACTCTTGCTTACGTACAGTGCGATGTGTTAAAAAGAAATCATAATCGAAGATAGGTAGAACGAACCTCCGTTAGAGGCAAAACCGATCGGATTGCACAGCCGAGCACGACGTTGCGAAACGAGGCCAAAAATGGTCTTTTTCTTCACTTTTGTTTCTTCCTTTTTGATTCCTCGATATGTCATCGAACGATAAAATTTTGCGCGCCGATTATAACATATTTCTTGTTCTTTTTTGTTTTTCTTAATAATTCAACGATTAAGGCAATTTAGGGATATGCATGTGTTGGCCTACTAACTATCTGAAGATATGGATCTCGATCTGTTCAGCGCGCCGGCAGCTCTCGTATGGGTTCCTCTTTTCATATTTGCCTTTGTGTGTGTGTGTGTGTAGTTTTTCTTTGCGCCGGTACTATCTCGGATAAAAATCTTACCCCGAATACTATTCGACGGCAAAGCCGCAAGTTTCTTCGACTGCTTGGGTAAGCTTGTCGAGCATTTTCTGATAACTCGGATAGCTCTGGGGTATGTCGATTCTGTTGAAACAGGTGTGTGCCTTGGGTAAATTTTCGCTCGGTGCATCGACCGCGTGGATCGTGAAGAGACGCGGACCTGCAGATCCTGTAGATCCTGCAAACATGTATAGGGCATTAATATTCCTCAGTCGATTTCAATTTTACATAAACAGGATGTGCGTTGGAGTAAAGTTACTGCGAAAAAGTCTCACCCTGCAGAGCTTTGAAACCCTGAAGTGGTACCCTCGAGCTTCCAGTCACAAATTGCAACAGTCTAGCCCTCATTTCCTCGCCGTAAGACTCAACGATCTGCCAGAACCATTTGACAACCGGTGTCTCTGGCGTACAATGTTTGAGCCTCGTGTGAAGTTTCCAATCGTTTATATCGATCTGTCCGAGGCCACCGATAACGAGTTCCAATTCGCGCTCGTCGAACGGTCTCAGCAATTGTGGCTGTATCAATTCGTGGAAACCTTTCTGGAGTGCGAGAAACTGTTGCTCTATGCCCCGCATAAAGCGATAATTTACGTACAACCTCACGTATTCCCGCTTGTTCTCCTCAGTGACGGTTATCTCTTTGCCACCGGGTTTCAACTCGTGATTTCTCAGTACACCGAAACTGCTGTGTTCGACGGAGAAAGCAGCGTCCAACACGCCGTCGATGCTGTTCTCCAGCATCCACGTGAGACTTCGGTGCAATTCGGGATCTACGCCCTCGATGTCGCTCAGCGTTATCGCTTTGTTCAGCAACATTTTGTAGAAAGGCGTCGTGAAGCCGCCGTCTATGTGATGACCGTGAAAAACGGCGATGCCGATTATCCTACCGGCGAAGTGAAAGTACGAAAGATGCTCCGGATTGATGCCGGAATCCGGATTTATCTGTAGGGTATAATTGTCATCGCGAGAGTATTGGAACAAGCCGTATTGGGGATTGAGCATCTCGTGGGACAGTAGATAGAGCCATTCACGAGCGGGTCCACCGTAATCGAGGCCCTCTTCGCCCCGAAATTTCACCATCAGACGTTTCCTCATATCCTTCGGACGCATTTTCATGATGAGCCTGTAAGACTCCTCGAAGATCTCGTTCCTCGTTACCTCGAGGCGACAGTGTCCGCTCTGTGGTTGCAACGCGTTCAATTCGGCTCTTAGGCACTTTAACTTGGCTACGAGATCCCTCTTGTATTTCGGCAACAACTCACTCTCCATGAGTTCCTTTGGCAGATCGGACACTGTTTGCGCCATTACCGTTGTATTTTGCGTCGTTTCCGTGCTTGGTAAATTGTTGTTGCTCGTGAAGGTGGTAGTTGTTGTTCTCGCGGGAGTTTGGTTCGTACTGTTCGGGATGGCGGGCGATGTGTTATTTTCGACGCTTGTTTGCTCGTTTCTTACGCTTGTCGGATTGCTCGGATTCACCTGATTAGTTTGCCCGTTCGTAAGATTGCTCTGCCTCTTCAATATGTTGCTTATTATCTGACTGGATAATCGAGGATCGGTGAATTGTGTCGTTCTGTTGTTGTGATCGACGAAGTAGACACGTCCGCTCGCAGTTTGTCGCATTTCCCAACCGCTCGGCAACGGACCAAGCTCGTTCGCCAACTCGATGGCCGGCAAATCACGCGGTATTCGCGGATCGTGCCACGTCGACGCTCCACTGGGTACATGGTAGAAATACACTTGTCCCTGTTGAGTCTGACGCATCTCGTAACCGCGCGGCAGATCCGATGGTTGTTGAGCGTCGTTGCGCCTCTCGGACAAGCCACCGTTACGATTTCTGTTCGTTCGACCCGGTCGCCTCAGCTGTCCGATATTTTGACGTCCGTTCGGGGTTTGATTCGCATTCTGCTCGTCGTTGTTGCGTGGTGTTCGACGATCTCTCAACGCGTTCGACGAGGTTGACGTTGGTGGTGGCGTTTGACGCTGATTCGCCTGTTGCTGAGTCGGCGTGTTTCTCGGGGTATTCTGTGTCGAGCTTTCCCTGCTCGGTGTTCTACTGGGTGTACCCTCCGCGTTCCAACCATCCTGTTGTTGTCTTCTGTGCGGTGGACTGTCCGACTGTGTCGTAGGCGGAGTACCGCTACCGCTCGGCGACGTCGGCTCCGAGACCGGTGGAGCCGGAGGCTCCGGCGTCGTTGCTATTATCGCGTTGCCCGGCCTATACGAAAAGCGGATAATATTCACTCGCGATTCTCAATCCTTTCGCGGAATTCGAAGAAAAACGTAAAATCCACAAACTTGGACATTGCTTATTCATTTTATTACGCACAAAAATTTTCCACTATGAGCAAACTGTTTTTTCATTGATCGTTCTGTCATCAACGACACTTCGTAAGCAAAAGTCATTACGAAGGATGCAACACGCGAGTTTCTTATTTGCAGTATTTGCTTTTCTAAAACATCCTCCCTTAACACCTTATTTGTGAAAAAAAATCACTTGTTATATTAAAATTTGAAGAATGTCATAGCGTCTACTGCATTTTCTAATAACTCAAAGTTCTTAACATCCCAAGCCCTTGAGAGTAAGTGAATTTGATATCGATCACCATTTTATTTTATTGGATAAATTCAGTAAAACCTTTAACTTACTCAGATTTTTAGACACAGGGAAAACATTTTTTACGCAAGTATGTAAATGCCTGTCCGATTTTTTAAAATCTGAGTACGTTGAAAGCACTCACTAAATTTTACAAATGCCTCAAAATTCAATCCGAAATTCCATCCGTATATCTCATAATTTGCGGACGTGTGTCCGGAATTTTGCGCAAACTAATTTTTTTAAGGCGTTAAGCTACTGTGAACATTTTAATAAATCGATAGTTGCTCGAGGCCACTCAAATTAAAGAGAAAGGTCCAACATATGATGCAGGAATCACAAATTGAAAATAAACTTATGATTACAACGATGGAACTGCTAGTGAAACTTTAAACGTGTTTTACTCCAAACTATGCTTTTCAAAATGATATACACTATTTCTCGACATCCAATGAACGAATTGACGCGAAATTTGATACATTTATTCAGTGTAATAGTAGTTTAGTCTTGACCGGCGTTCTTTTGCTTAACATTTTGTTCGTTAGTTATGAATAATGATGTCATTTGATGTTGATAAAACGAACAAAAAAAATCAATTTTTTGTTATTATTGAAACACGATAAGAAAAAAAAAGGTCGGTTAAGTTTTAGCCAATATTATCTATTAAAAAAAAACTCGTTTTTTTGGTTTTAGATCAACTGAGTGGCCTAAATCACGTGCACCGTTGAGCCCCTCTAAGGCATCATGGATACGAGATTGTTTATAACTTCTTTAACGATTAATATTTTTTATGAGATTTGGTATACGACTTTGTTAATGTACATATATATGAATGCCCGAACAATTTTTCGATCATCTTACTTATTCTTTCAAATAAAAAAAAAATAATCCTGATTTGCGGGTCGTCACAGTATCCTAACCTCTTAAATAAAATCTTAACCGTGACGCTGATTGTCGATAAATTCACTGCAAACAATGCTTGACCGATACTCTTTATGCATTGGAAACACTATCTCCAAATGTGTCGAAGATATTAGGCAAGCGATATAAGAAAATTCCATTTGTATTATCTACCGTCGATAACCTTAAGTGGCATGTCGCTAAGAAAATAGTCGATTATCCATACCGAGAATTCGGACGGATCCATTGTGTACTCTTCGTATAGTGATTGACGTAATATAGACGACCGCTCTGTGTTCTTCTCTCCTCCCAGCCGTCCGGCAGATCGGTCGGGCAGCTCAGATCCCCGAGAACATCGACCACGGCATTGTGTCCAACCGTATTGCTAACGGCTCCGTTGTGACCATCACGTGACAAGAGAGAAACGACTATTTGACCCTTGACTACGTCAGTGTCGTCGGTGTGTGCCTTGCACAGATCGAGACGTTGATCTACGTTCACACAAATTGATCAATGAGAAAAAAAAAACATCCAACGATATTTTTTAAACTTGTTAATCGTGTTATATGCGAGTGAGGTGTGTTATTACATCCTGTGTCTTTGAGCCTCTGTATCGTGTTGGATAGTATCCTGACGCATCCCAAAAAACCACCTCCCTGCTTCTTGTGAATTTTTCGGTGATTCCACACTGATATGGTGATACCATCGTTTTTCCCGATGTATCTGCAATTAAGATGCATCTTGAGTTGATTTATTTAAAAAATACGAAACCAAGTCCTTTCGATGTATTCCAATGAACAAATATTCATTGTTCTCATCCCATTCATCTTTTTCTAATCATTTGATCTTGATTGCATTTTTGGTTACGCCCGACAATTAATTTGTAAAAATCTTTTTGTTACAAGCGAAATGAAAGAACAGGATGATCTTTTCAAATGATTCTAAAAGTAAATGATATTCAACAAGTGCAATGCATATCTTGAATTTCTTTTATCATCCCTTTTTCCATAAAACAATATTGATACAAATATAATTTGTTGTTTAAACCCTAATCGATTAGTATTTCAGTTCATTAAGCCCGATAACATATGTAGAAAATCATCTTTTGTTTGTAGGTACTCGACAACATAGTGTCTTTACTATAAGCGATATGAATATTTCACATCAGCGGCCTTTGTGTGTCCATCAAAGGTAGTATGACCAGTGCGGCAGGTGTTCTCGACAAAGAATAAATAAAACAGAATAGAAAATATTATTACTCACAAATCATAGTGTTGGTTCCATTTAGGATCGAGCGTAGCTGTGCAGGTGTCCGTACTATGACACTGTCCCGAGCCATCGACAGTAATCTTGGCAAACGGATCGGGTAGTCCTATGTTGTCGATGAAAGAAATATATATATATATATATATACCTCAAGCATGATTCTTCGGAACATAGATGTCTCCAACGTTTCTGCTGTGTATACTTACGGAACAGGTCTTTTCTGGCTAGATTGCGGGCGCACAGGACTGTAAAAACAAAAGATTGCATTATTGCATTGAGTAGAAAGCATTTGTGAATTCGGTATTAAACTCGACAATGCCGCAAGGACGAATCACTTGACGCGACTAAAAAACGTACTTTCACAGCTCAAAGAGTGTTAAAGACGAAAAGAATTGTAGGAGTCCCGTGAAAAACACTTTAAAAAATTAGAATTAATTGTGATCGTGACACGTTTGAAGGAGATGTTGGAATGCACGCA
>OZ023314.1:46216907-46313278 GCA_964007375.1 Ophion obscuratus
CGCTCGCTCTCACGAGAAATCGCGGAAGAGTGTGAGAGAGAGAGAGTGATAGATCACCCCGAATTCTTTCGTCACGATGGTGTGTGACAGGGGGAAAAATTGCCATAACCCGAAGGACTCGAGCGTCAAACGTATACGTATATACACGCGGGACACACAGAGGATTGGCCAGCTTAGCCAACCGAGACGTCGCTCTCGACGCTTCCGAGGACGTTTCTTCATTCGTACACATTACATTATTCACGGTGATGAGGTCTCGGTGAAACGAAAAACAAGATCTCATTAAATAATCGTATAATCCGATGATGAATTTTATCGGATATAAACTTTGAGCGGAGGTTAAGAAAAAAGAATACGGCTTGAAAATAATGAAGTTTCGCTCGAATTCACTTGACGACGGTGTCTCAACGGCGAGAGTTGCGACGAGAGGATATAAAAAAGAACTTTCACGCTCGCAGCATACTTGGGACTCCAAGTATTTTTTCTTATTCTCTTCTCTTAGGGAAACAGGAATAATAAACTCACTCGTAAGACGGATCTTCGTCGCCCCGTTCCTCCTGCTACCGCCGGGATTCGACATTTTTCACGCACATTTAACGCCCCGCACCGAACATCGGCAGCTTTTAATTGGTAAATAAAACTCTGGCTAACCCCGGAGTTGAGCCGCGGCCCCCGCATCACACGCACGCACACGCTACACGTTTCCTTCCTTCCTCCAACACCCACATACGACGCACATATGTATGTGCATGCACTTCGAGATTATCGAAGCGAGCGTATTCGTTTCGACCTATCGTTCTCGCGTTCGATATAGAGAGCGTATCAACGAAATCAGACGTGCGTAGAAACGTAGTTCTTGTAGGTGGCTCGAGGACAAGCTTTTTTTCGTGAACGCACCGCACGTCACTGCGTGAGAGAACGGGCTTTGTGAGGTTAGAATACGGTCGTATAAACAGGTCTGGGCACTCCGTTCAAAAATGCGTGACTCTAAGTGACGCCTCTATTTGCGCATTCAACCGCGGCGCTAGTGCAGGGGAGGCACTTTTGTTTATACCGCGTTTACGGGGAATGGCATGCACGTTATGTGGTGACGGTCGTATATACGTGTGGCCTAACCTCGTTTTGGCGGGGTGATTTCGAGTGTATCGTAGCCACGGTTTTTATTCAATACGGAATAAGAAAAGATGAAGTGTCTATATATTGTGATGCCGAAGCGGTGCATGATTCCGGGGTGCAGAAGTGGATACATAAATAACCCAGAGCACGTCTCATTATTTAAAATTCCCAATGATGACTACTGATATTTTCTACTACTTTTCTACTACTACTACTACTGAAAGGAATGCGTGCTACACGTAAATTTCGAATGTTCTTTTCCGTAAACGAAAAAAAACGTAATTGGATTGAGCGATAGTTAAATCGGCATATCCATGTCAAAGACGATGAGTATCATGAACTAATGGCTCATCGCTCATATTTTCGGTTTATGCTTTTAGTTTTTGTGTTCGACTAATTATTTAGGATGTATTCATTTTTTATCACAGCCACGTGAAAGGAAAGACAATTCGCATACGCGCATACATCGCGCTCTGTCGCACATGCCTCCGAGATAGCAGCGCTCCATATTTTTGCGGCCAGTTCCGCAAATCGAGGCGTCAAATAGAGGCACGTTTTGGGGTATACGGAATATACGGGAGTGCCCAGACCTGTATATACGGCCGTGGGTTAGAGTGAATCCGACCCACGGTCGTATATACAGGTCTGGGCACTCCCGTATATTCCGTATACCCCAAAGCGTGCCTCTATTTGACGCCTCGATTTGCGGAACTGGCCGCAAAAACATGGAGCGCTGCCATCTCGAAGGCATGTGCGACAGAGCGCGATGTATGCGCATATGCGAATTGTCTTTCCCTTCACGTGGCTGTGATGAAAAATTAATACATCCTAAATAATTAGTCGAACAGAAAAACTAAAAGCTTAAACCGAAAATATGAGCGATGAGCCATTAGTTAATTATACTCATCGTCTTTGACATGGATATGCCGATTTAACTATCGCTCAATCCCGTTCAATCCAATTACATTTTTTTTCGTTTACGGAAAAGAAGAATATTCGTAATTAACGTGTAGCACGCATTCCTTTCATTAGTAGTAGTAGTAGAAAAGTAGTAGAAAATATCAGTAGTCATCATTGGGAATTTTAAATAATGAGACGTGCTCTGGGTTATTTATGTATCCACTTCTGCACCCCGGAATCATGCACCGCTTAGGCATCACAATATATAGACACTTCATCTTTTGTTATTCCGTATTGAATAAAAACCGTAGCTACGATACACTCGAAATCACCCCGCCAAAACGAGGTTTATACCCCGTAAACGCGGTATAAACAAAAGTGCCTCCCCTTCACTAGCGCCGCGGTGGAATGCGCAAATAGAGGCGTCACTTACAAGGAACATCCTTCAGGTGTCCGCCTCCGATTTTGTTGAAACTCATATATGTGATAGAGCATCGAAAACTTTGAGACACTAATTTTTTTGTATCGGCGGAAAAACGGATTTAAGGGGGGAAACCGCCCCTCAAAGAAAGGCGAGTCAAGGGGTGATTTTGCAGTTTCACCCAGTAGCAATCCATCGATCCGAATGAAACAAAAACGAAAATTCTTCTAATGAAAAGCGATGAAAAATCCATTATGAAAATGTTAAGAAAAAATTAAATTAGGGGATAAACCACCCCGCAATATGCCTTTTTTTCACCCCACACTTAAGAGGGTTGTATACAAATTAATAAAACAGGTATCATTTTGAAGGGCAATTGAAATTATAGTTGACGGGTTTTTGCGTTTTGGCGGCATAGCAAATTTAAGGGGGTAAACCACCCTTAACATAAATTTATTTATCATGGTCGTTTTTTCCGTGTTTAAAGTATATCCGCTGGTTTTAAATATTTCTATAAGCTACAATTTAATGTTTTATCATATTTCAAAATTATTACATTCGTCTTAAGGGGTAACTACCCCGCTGACGAGAAACATCATTGAAGTATCCGCTTTCGATTTCGTTGAAACTCATATATGTGGTAAAGCATTGCAAACTATTAACCTGTTTTTTTTTGTATCGGCAGAAAAACGGTGTTAGGGGATGAAACCACTCCTCAAAGTTTCTCCCACAAGCAGTCCACCGGTCTGAATGAAAAAAAATCGAAAATTCCTCTAATATTAAGCGATGAAAGATCCACTACAAGAGTGTTGGTTAGAAATATAATTAAGGGGTAAACCACCCCTTCATTTGCCGTTTTTCATCCCACGCTTAAGAGGGTTGTATGAAAATTAATAAAACAGGTATCATTTTGAAGGGGAATCAAAATTCAAGTTGACGCGTTCTTGCGTTTCAGCGGGACAGCAAATTTAAGGGGGTAAACCACCCCTAACATAAATTTGTTCATTTCCATTCATTTAAAAAACCAGAAGATTTTGAAAATCCTGTTACCTTTGGTTTTGGTAAATCGAACACACATTGTGAAATACCCGGTTGCAATAATTTGGCCATTATCAGATGTGCATGGTGCAAAAAGTCGTTGTGTTTAAAGAATTTTTTTGACGATTATCATTATTGCAGGAATTATGAGCCATAATTGTTGATAGACTAGAAAAAAAAGTATATATCGCAAGAAAATGATTTGACGGCATATGACTGCGATACTTTTCACAAGTACTATTAATTAAATCAGCTGATATGATTCTCAAATGAAATGTAAAAATATATTAAAAACATGTTCGTTAACCTACTGTAAAACCCTCAGTTTCATTAATATGTTCAATTAAATAAACGGTAAAATAATAAAAAATACATTCCTCCACAAAACTACGTCTCTGGCTAAATTATCGCTTGATCCAGGCGCATCATCGTTCCGAAATATACGAAGTGAGCCTTATAACTTATTCTGGAAATTATTATAATTAATGATTAGTAGAAGTGTATGTTTATTCCTATGGAGATGCTTAATGGACGTGCATATTAAAATCGGAAGCGGTTCGACACGAAAATATGAGTCTTATGAGTAAGGGGTAGCCCCACGTCCCCGCTCCCAAAGTACCGCTCCTAAAGCTCAAAACGAATATGCCTGCACACACAAACATAATATTTGATATTACATACATTGATATTACCGATGAAATGAAAACAGTTTTAAGGCGTTACCCCCACTTGTAGCGCAAAAAAGGCCTTTTTCATGAATTTTTTTTAAAGAAAACTACAAAACTTTTTTAATCGATCAATATACCATCTTAAGGCAAGATTCTACTTTGAAACCATGAAAAAAACGCTATTTTCGTGAATTTTTTCTGAGAATACTATTAAAGATATCGATATGGGGTTTAAACTGTTCAATAAATACACTCTTTAAGTACATAAAATTTTTTTTTTAAATGTATTTTATTCATTTTTTGTACACGTAAAATATGTTTAAAGCCAACGCCTCGAAAAGCAGGTACCGTTGCCGTAGTCGTGAAATCTTCCCGACGGATGGTCTGAAACAAAAAAATCAAATAGTTTTATGTTCAGTATGTCTTCAGGAACCGACCTAACTAGAATATTTTATATACGTGCAAAATTAACAAAATGGCGGCTAAAATACGAAAAAAAATGCGTTTTTTTCGGTCTTTTTTTGCAATAAAAAAATAGTTCTAATCAAAATTTTAAGTTGATTGTAGTTAGGTCGGTTGGTACACACATATAGAATATGTGTTCCAAATTTCATAAGGATCGGTTCAGTACTTTTTGAGTTATCACGACCACGGTACTTGAAAATGTCGTTTCGAGAAAAACGCGTTTAAAGTTTTGGTGAGTCCGGGCTGCGCGCCGGGCGGGTCACAATAGCGCGCTCAGGTAGGTGCGTTCGAAAGGCGAAAAAGGATAGTTAGACTGCTTGGAACTTTATAAAATTTTGACCGAACATTCTTGAACATATTTACTTTCGAAAAATGTACAAAAAAAAAATGTTTTTTTCAAAGTTTCAAAGTAGAATCCAGCCTTAAAGAACACATCTTGAAGAACTTTCAGTAATTTTTTTATTGAAAAATATTACATTGTTTAGTCGCAAATGGCCGTCAATGAAATAATGTTTTATACACGGTTTGCGGTGACCAACATTGCGGCGAAGTGGAGCATCTGAAAAAAAAAATGCGGATGGATTTAGTCAAATATAAGTATAAACTAGTCTTTAATCGAAGGATTTTAAAAAATATTCATTTTTCACAAAATGGCGGACAGTCAAAGTTAATTGTTCGATTTTAACGAAAAAAACGGCCGTTTTTTGGCTATAAAACGGCCATTTTTGTCGAAAAAAAAAAAAAAAAATGGCACGATTGAAGACTACATTTTTATGTATTAAATAAGCCTGCAAAATTTCAAGAAGATCGGTTCATTAGTGTTCGAGTAATCTTGGTCACCGACTTCAGAAATGCCATTTTGAGAAAAACGCGTTTAAAGTTTCAATTTCCGGTCGTTTACACAACGGAATCTTCTCTTTCAACGCTCATATCTCAGTCAATTTTGTTCGGATCCACTTGAAATTTTCAGGACATATTCTCAGATACTTATACTTCAAAGAAATGCAATAAAAAAAATCGATTTTTTCAAAATCGCAAGTGGGGGTAACCCCTTAACGAAATTCGTGAAACCTTTCGCGAAACTTCAAACGAAAAGCAATTAGAGGGGGTAGTGTACCCTTATAATGTAAAAATTTAAAAACGTAATAATTTATAAACGCGGGAGAATATTTGGAATCCGCGGATCCATGTTAAACACAGAAAACACGAGGGTGATGAATAAATTTATGTTAGGGGTGATTTACCTCCTTAAATTTAATGTCCCGCTGAAACGGAAAAACGCGTCACCGTGAATTTTAATTCTCGTTCAAAATGATACCGGTTTTATTAATTTTCATACAACCCTCTTAAGCGTGAGGTGAAACACGGCAAATGAAGGGGTGGTTTACCCCTTAATTATATTTCTAATCAACACTCTTGTAGAGAATTTTCATCGCTTAATATGAGAGGAATTTTCGATTTTGTTTTATTCAGATCGGTGGACTGCTTGTGGGAGAAACTTTGAGGGGTGGTTTCATCCCTTAACACCGTTTTTCTGCCAATACAAAAAAAAACATGTTTAATAGTCTGCAATGCTTTACCACATATATGAGTTTCAACGAAATCGAAAGCGGATACTTCAATGATGTTTCTCGTCAGAGGGGTAGTTACCCCTTAAAACGAATGTAATAATTTTGAAATATGAAAAAACATTAAACTGTAGCTTATAGAAATATTTAGAATCAGTGGACATAATTTAAACATAGAAAAAAGACCATGATAAATAAATTTATGTTAGGGGTGGTTTACCCCCTCAAATTAGCTATGTCGCCAAAACGCAAAAACCCGTCAACTTTAATTTTGATTGTCCTTTAAAATGATACCTGTTTTATTAATTTGCATACAACCCTCTTAAGTGTGTGGTGAAAAAAAGGCAAATTGAGGGGCGGTTGACCCCAATTTAATTTTTTCTTAACATTTTCATAGTGGATTTTTCATCGCTTTTCATTAGAAGAATTTTCGTTTTTGTTTCATTTAGATCGGTGGATTGCTTCTGGGTGAAACTGCAAAATCACCGCTCGACACGCCTTTCTTTGAGGGGGGGTTTCCCCCCTTAAATCCGTTTTTCCGCCGATAAAAAAAATACGTGTCTCAAAGTTTTCGATGCTCTATTACATATATGAGTTTCAACCAAATCGGAGGCGGACACCTGAGGGATGTTCCTTGTTAGAGTCACGCATTTTTGAACGGAGTGCCCAGACCTGTATATACGACCGTGATCCGACCACACTTTAAAGTCAAGTATCACACGCTCCGACCGCTTCGAAATGTTGAACCCTAATTTCGAGCACATGATACAATCAATTGAGATTAAATTTATTGTGTACATGCGACATTGATGCAGAAATAGCTTGACCGTGGACGTTTTCCCGAATTTGGAAAAAAAACTTTACAGATTGTGGTTACCATAGGATGAATTATGAATTAGTAGCTGATGCACACTGATATGGTGCATCAGTTACTAATTCCACTTCATGTGCATTTCAAGATCGTTAGGCAGTGACAAAACACATTATGAGCTTTGTTCCCACTGATTTTATTGGAAAAATGACGTTTTAGAGTTAACACAAAACTAGGTAAATTGTACTAACAAGGAACATCCCTCAGGTGTCCGCCTCCGATTTTGTTGAAACTCACATATGTGATAGAACATCGAAGACTTTGAGACACGTATTTTGTTTATCTGCGGAAAAACGAATTTAAGGAGGGAAACCGCCCCTCAAAGAAAGGCGTGTCGAAGGGTGATTTTGCAATTTCACCCAGAAGCAATCCACCGATCTGAATTAAACAAAAACGCAAATTCTTCTAATGAAAAGCGATGCAAAATCCACTATGAAAATGTTAAGAAAAAATTAAATTAGGGTGTAAACCACCCCTCAATCTGCCTTTTTTCGCCCCACACTTAAGAGGGTTGTATGCTAATTAATAAAACGGGTATCATTTTGAGGGGGAATTAAAATTAAAGTTGACGGGTTTTTGCGTTTTGGTGGCATAGCAAATTTAAGGGGGTAAACCACCTCTAACATAAATTTATTTATCATGGTCGTTTTTTCTTTGTTTAAAGTGTATCCGCTGATTTTAGATATTTCTATAAGCTACAATTTAATGTTTTATCATATTTCAAAATTATTACATCGTCTTAAGGAGTAACTACCCCTCTGACGAGAAACATCATTGAAGTATCCGCTTTCGATTTCGTTGAAACTCATATATGTGCAAAGTATTCAACATGTTTTTTTGTATCGGCAGAAAAACGGTGTTAGGGGATGAAACCACCCCTCAAAGTTTCTCCCACATGCAGTCCACCGATCTGAATGAAACAAAATCGAAAATTCCTCTAATATTAAGCAATGAAAAATCCACTACAAGAGTGTTGATTAGAAATATAATTCAGGGGTAAACCACCCCTCCATTTGCCGTTTTTCACCTCACGCAGGCTTGTATGAACATTAATAAAACAGGTAATATTTTCAAGGGGAATCAAAATTCAAGTTGACGCGTTTTGGCGTTTCAGCGAGACAGCAAATTTAAGGGGGTAAACCACCCCTAACATAAATTTGTTCATCACCGTCGTGTTTTCTATGTTTAACATGTATCCGCAGATTCAAAATATTCTCCTGCGTTTTTAAATGATTACGTTTTTAAATTTTTAAATTTTTAAATTTTTACATTTTACTACCCCCTCTAATTGCTTTTCGTTTGAAGTTTCGCAAAAGGTTTCACGAATTTCGTTGAAACTGCTTTCATTTCATCGGTAATATCAATTTTATGTTTGTGTGTGCAGGCATATTGTGCCTATTGAGCATTATCAGATGTGCATGGTGCAAACATTCGTTGTGTTTAAAGCATTTTTTTCGACGACTATCATTATTGCAGGAATTATGAGCCATGATTGTTGATAGTTATCATATGAAAAAAGGTATATGTCACAAGAAAATGTTTTGACGGCATATGACGGCGATACTTTTCACAAGTACTATTTTAAATCAGCTGATGTGATTCGCAAATGAAATATGCCAACATATATTAAAAACATGTTCGTTAACCTACTGTAAAACCCTCAGTTTCATTAATATGTTTAATTAAATAAACGGTAAAATAATAAAAATATACATTCCTCCACAAAACTACGTCGCTGGCTAAATTATCGCTTGATCCAGGCGCATCATCGTTCCGAAATATACGAAGTGACCTTAGAACTTATTCTGGAAATGATTATAATTAATGATATAGTAGAAGTGTATGTATATTTTTATTATTTGACCCGTTTATTTAATTAAACATATTAATGAAACTGAGGGTTTTACAGTAGGTTAACGAACATGTTTTTAATATATTTTGACATATTTCATTTGGGAACCATATCAGCTGATTCAATTAATAGTACTTGTGAAAAGTATTGCAGTCATATGCCGTCAAATAATTTTCTTATGACATAAACCTTTTTTTTTATATGATAACTATCAACAATCGTGGCTCATAATTCCTGCAATAATGATAGTCGTCAAAAAAATGCTTTAAACACAACGAATGTTTGCACCATGCACATCTGACAATGGCCAAATTAGTGCAACCGGCTATTTCACAATATACCTGCACACAAAAACGTAAAATTGATATTACCGATGAAATGAAAGCAGTTTTAACGAAATTCGTGAAACCTCTTGCGAAACTTCAAACGAAAAGCAAATAGAGGGGGTAGTTTACCCTTAAAATGTAAAAATTTAAAAACGTAATAATTTAAAGACGCGGGAGAATATTTTGAATCCGCCGATACATGTTAAACACAGAAAACACGACGGTGATGAACAAATTTATGTTAGGGGTGGTTTACCCCCTTAAATTTGCTGTCCCGCTGAAACGCAAAAACGCCTCAACTTGAATTTTGATTCCCCTTCAAAATGATGCCTGTTTTATTAATTTTCATACAACTCTCTTAAGCGTGGGGTGGAAAACGGCAAATGGAGGGGTGGTTTACCCCTTAATTATATTTCTAATCAACACTCTTGTAGTGGATTTTTCATCGCTTAATATTAGAGGAATTTCCGATTTTGTTTCATTCAGATCGGTGTACTGCTTGTGGAAGAAACTTTGAGAGGTGGTTTCATCCCCTAACACCGTTTTTCTGTCGATGCAAAAAAAAACATGTTTAATAGTTTGCAATGCTTTACCACATATATGAGTTTCAACGAAATTCAAAGCGGATACTTCAATGATGTTTCTCGTCAGAGGGGTAGTTCACCCTTAAGACGAATGTAATAATTTTGAAATATGATAAAATATTCAATGGTAGCTTATAGAAATATTTAAAATCAGCGGATACACTTTCAACAAAGAAAAAACGACCATAATAAATACATTTATGTTAGGGGTGACTTACCCCCTTAAATTTGCTCTGCCGCCAAAACGCAAAATACGTCAGCTTTAATTTCAATTCCCCTTCAAAATGATACCTGTTTTATTAATTAGCATACAACCCTCTTAAGTGTGGGGTGAACAAAATGCAAATTTAGGGGTGGTTTACCGCCTAATTAATTTTTTTCGTAACATTTTCAAAGTGGATTTTCCATCGTTTTTCATTAGAAGAATTTTCGTTTTTGTTTCATTCAGATCGATGGATTGCTTCTGGGTGAAACTGCAAAATCACCCCTCGACACGCCTTTCTTTGAGGGGCGGTTTCCCCCCTTAAATCCGATTTTTCGCAGATAAAAAAGAATACGTGTCTCAAAGTTTTCGATTCTCTATCACATATATGAGTTTCAACAAAATCGGAGGCGGACACCTGAGGGATGCTCCTTGCAAGTGTAGAATATGATCGACAACCCTGAAAATCTAGTTCATCCATTTTCCCTTGGCGGCGATCGTACGGCGTACCGGTACCGTACTAGTAATGCGTATGATTCCCCTGCGTACCAGTATAGTACTAGTACGCCGTACCTAATACAGCGTACTCGGAGTGAACCGGTACCGTACGCACGTACGTGGTAAGTAGAGTACTGGTATACCCAGATAGACAAGCGTACGATTCCCCTAGGGCACTCCATCGCGTGAAGTCACCGTACCATTACCGTACTGTCACGGCGTACTATCTTACCGCGTAATAATGTTAGGGTGCGGCCTCACGGAGACGCTCGACGCTGGTTTGTGGCGTCATATCGGGTCACGTGACCCTATTTCGAATTTCCCCCGCGGCCCCAAACTGTAGCGTCAAGTCGCCGCATCGAACAGCAGCGTCAAGATGGCTGCTTACAGAAAATCGATTTTCTAACCTCTTTCAGTAGCAGTCTTGGTGTGGTCGTGACAGTGTTGAAGTGAAAGAAATACGAGCGAATAAAAGTTGAAATATAATAAAAAGTGTTTTTTTTTCGGAAATCGGCGCGATGTCATTTGTGTACAGATATCAGAAGTGGGTGAATCAGTGCCAAGAGATTGCTCACAGAACACGTGTCACTTATTGTTTGTAAATTTGGACGCTCTCCTGTCGCAGCGACAAAGCTCAAATAGTTTCAGCTTTGTCGCTGCTTGTCACGTGACCCGATATGACGCCACAAACCAGCGTCGAGCGTCTCCGTGAGGTCGCACCCTTACGGTACTGGTACGCCGTGCGATTCGAGCGAATCGTACACGAGCAGTACGGCGTAATGTTACCGTACCAATACGCCGTGCGATTCGAGCGAATCGTACACGAGCATTACGGCGTACTGTTACCGTACCGGTACGGTATTAGTACGCCGTACGATTCGAGCGAATCGTACATGACCGGTATGGCGTATTACATATTTATAAATACGCGTATGCAAGAGGAAGTGTTTTTATAAGAGGTCGGGGGGGAGGTCGGGTCTCCGTGAGGTCGCACCCTTAGGGTGCGACCTCACGGAGACGCTCGACGCTGGTTTGTGGCGTCATATCGGGTCACGTGACAAGCAGCGACAAAGCTGAAACTATTTGAGCTTTGTCGCTGCGACAGGAGAGCGTCCAAATTTACAAACAATAAGTGACACGTGTTCTGTGAGCCATCTCTTGGCACTGATTCACCCACCACCATTTGTGTACAGATATCAGAAGTGGGTGAATCAGTGCCAAGAGATGGCTCACAGAACACGTGTCACTTATTGTTTGTAAATTTGGACGCTCTCCTGTCGCAGCGACAAAGCTCAAATAGTTTCAGCTTTGTCGCTACTTGTCACGTGACCCGATATGACGCCACAAACCAGCGTCGAGCGTCTCCGTGAGGTCGCACCCTTACTCCATCATCTTCCACCGGTCCTAGTTAACCAAACGTACCATTAGTACAGCGTACCGCAAATGTGGAGTACGCCGTACCCTACAGTACCAGTAATGTACGGGTACGGGATACCAGCGTGGTCGTACCTCCACGGTATTGCCACCGTGGAGTTACACCGTACTGTAGTGCACGGTGGCTCCACGGTGGCGATACTGTACCGGTACCGTACTAGTACATTGGCGATACAGCGTACCGTACGGCGTACCGCTAACGTATGTGTGTCGTACGCACGTACGTGGTGGCCATAGTACCGGAACGGCGCACTCCACGTGAGCAGTACATCTACAGTACGTGGTTATCTGGGCCTGTAGACAGCGCGCCATACCCGCCGGTGTGAACACCACTTCGCTTTAGTTTGCACCGAAGCCGCATTAGTGACAAATCGTTACGCCGCACGAGATGGCCAATAAAAAGTATAATTGTGCGAAAAATATTAATTTTTGTCGCTTAACGAGAGCGATAATTAAAGTGAGAGAGTGTTCAATCGTGCGTTACCGGACGTGTAAAAAGGAAAACTTCGAGACATCCGAGGAATCTGCGAGATTCGACGGAAAGCGTTGCACCAAGTGCCATTTTGGATAACGATAAACTTTTTTGACAGGGTAATTTTTTCTTTTCTGCAATTCTTTCCGCTTTGACTCTCCTTTTTCTCCTTACCTCTTTTTTCTCAAGGTAAATGAAGAAAATTATTTATTTCATGAAGAAATAAGTCTCCGCCGTTTTTAAAATCGAAAACTGGGCATTTATTGTGAAAGAACGGTTGTTTCTGTTTTATTGAAAGTATTCGACTGTACGTCGAAATATTTATGTTTATTCGAAGTATTTGAATAAAACATAACAATAAATCGTTTGGCTCGAATTTTCCTTCATTAATGTTTCCAATTCCGCGTCCCGGTACACTCGCGGTCTTCCGCTGCTCCCTCGTCTCGTACTTTTCAAGGACGAAAACTTCGAACGCGTTTTGCTCGAAACGTATTTTTTTGCGACATTGAATGTAACTCAAAAAGTAATGAACCAATCAACTCAAAATTTTATACAGATATTCTTTAATTTAGTGGCCTTTGCACACACCTCAAATATCGTAGAAATTGTTATAAATATTGTTTTCAACGATTCGTTTGTAAAAAAGAAAAGTATTTTGTTTCTTATCCTCAAATATTCAATTTTTTTTATTTTTCGCTAAATTAATATTATATTTGGAACTTTGATTTAAAGTTTTCACAGTTAATATCATTATAATTATTATTAGTATTAGGAGACAAAGCGACAATTTCCGAAAAGCCTGTGCCCAATTGTTTCCAAAATATAACGAAGTTTCGCTATGGAAAAGGAAGCAAAAATTTCTGACAATCTGATGTGCAATTGCAAAAGTAATAAAAATAAGAAATAGTCCCAATTCGCTTTGTTTCTCAAATCAAAACGCATTTTCGCTTTGGAAAACAAAGCAAAAGTTTCTAAAAATCCATTTCTCAATTCTTAAAGTAATGAAAATGAAATTTCTTAAAATTACGACAATCAAAAGTTGTTAAAAACTGTACAAATGTGAAAAACCACAAAAGTAACAAACAGTAGAAACCGAAAAAGCACAAATTGTAAATTCGCCTTGTTTTGAAAATTTCAGAAAATGTTATGCACATTTGTCAAAGTTATTAAGATAAAGAATTGTCGCAATTCGCTTTGTTTTCTAATACAAAACGAATTTTCGCTTTGGAAAACAAAGCGAACATTTCTGGAATTCAATGTTCAATGGCAAAAGTTATAGAAACGAAAAATTGTTAAAATTGCGACAATATAAAATTGTTGAAAATTGTATACATTTAAAAACCAAAAAATGTAAAAATTGTCGAAACGAAATTGTAAGCAATCTGTAAGAAATTTTTGTAAATTGTAAGAATTTTTCGTAAATTGTAAAAAAAGTTGTAAATTGTAAGCAAATTTCGTCAATTGTAAAAATCTTTCGTAAAATTGTAAAAAGAATTTGTAAATTCTAAGCAATCTTTGTAAATTGTGAACGATGTTTGCCATGGAAACGGAAATAAATCAATAATTCAAAATAGTTTCCCGTTTTATTTAATATATATATACACACACATATACATGCAAAGAAAAAAAAAGCGGTCCGTTCATGTATGGTACTATAGTGGTACGGTGTGAGTATATTGAGCCTAACGAGAGGTTATTTTAACCGTACTGTGAACGCACGGAGCTCGTTTTGTACGGATACAATAACTTTACTATACCGGTACCGGGAGCGTACGTTAAGCGCACGGTAACGTCACGGTACATTCACCGTACGGCGTACCACACGCCGTACTACTCCTGTACCGTACCCGACTAGAAATGTTGCTACGGGGCAGACTAGAGCTGCATCCGGCGTACCGTATCCCGTACCACGGCACGGCAAGGCAAGGCTGCCGGATCAGAGCTTTACCGGCCGTGAAACACTTTTTTGAATCCGGCCATGACGCGGATACCGGTAACGAAACTGATTCGTACATCTTTTCAGGCTCTGATCCGGTTGCCGTATCTATGCCTGAGGTGAAAAGAATCACAAAATTACGAATACAAAAAATTCTGGTAGTATTTTTTGTGGTTCCATATGCGTTATTGATGATCCTGCCTATATGATAATTGGAAGAAAACGTATTCTGCCTCGTTGAAGTTTCTTACCTCCCCTCGGAATTGAACCACGTCTTCTTATTCTAAAGCTGAGCGCGCTACCTATTTAGCCATTCCAACACTTGTGTAAACCTTCTTTTTTTCCTTGGATATTATTATCATTGTAATTACATTATAAAGAATGTCAATAATTTTATCCATGGGTTTGAAGATTTCATCGCGGCAATGTAACAATAATTCTGTTTCAACCGGATTTTTACTGCCTATTTAGGCTGTGAAAATAACTCACACGTTTTCACATATTCTCATTAAAGTGTTACGACCGGAATTTGCAAAAAAGGCTTTTGATGATTTTGTAGAAAAAAAAATTATTTGTGCTAATGAAATTTTATTGATTTGATGTGATTGATTACCTTTTGATGATGACAGAAATAAACGAATGAAAAGGGAAGAAAAAAAGCGTTGCATTCCTATGATGCAAACTGCAAATTTATTTTTATTCGTTCTTCGTATCTTGATTTGATGATGACGGCGTCCGCATGGACACCATATTACTTTAATTAGAAACTTGTCTAAATTATGCACGCAGCAACTCAGTTTTTTACTTTGATGGCCCCGAATAAGGTTATCCGGTAGACATGCGGCGCAAATCAGACATGCACTTCGAAGTGCATGGCGGATTGGCACCGGATGTCTACTGGATTAGCCAACCTCGGAGCACGGATGGGAAAAGGAAAATCGATCAGGCCGTGGACAGGTAACCTTAACAGAGCCATGTGAGGGACGCGTTGCGAGTCGTCTGACGTGGGCCTGATTGATGCTGCTTTCTTACCGCGGTATCTGGGTTCTACTGATGCGGCAGAAATACGGCGCCGATCAGGCACGGACTTCGGCGCCGTAACAAGGTCCTCGCAACATTACCTGAATCAGGACTGATCGGTTTATCTTTGTTACATCCGTTCTCCGGATTCACTGATCCAGTAAATATCCTGCACAGATCAGGCGGGCGCTTCTATGGTATTCCGAACCGTATCTTGAACCGGCCTGATCAGTGATCTGGCTGCCGGAACAACATTTCCAGTCGGGTTGCTCTCGCTTTGCGTGGTGTTGCTAATGTGTTGTCGCCAAATTTCTTACTAGGCTATAGTGGATTGATCGATCCGACTGCAGGATTAGAAAAAGATGCCAGGAAAAATGTGAAGGAAAGAATGAACAAGACGCCGCTAATTAAGGTATTCCTTTCGCGGAGGGCCGTATTTTGTGGGGGCATAAGCAGGGCCTTCTGAATCGTCGGTAAATTACAATTGCGCTTAATAAAAAAAACAAGCTATAATGGATTATTATACACAACGATAAACTAGAATAACAAAATTCGCGCAAATTTAGTAGATTGAGACATTTTTACATTTATTTGAAACGTCACGGCTACAAAAATTCTTCTGCTAACCACACTTTTCCAAGTTTTAACATTAATATTTTCTTTAAACGTTCGGTGACCCTCTGTTTTTATTGTTGTTACGGAATCTTTAGACTTTTTTACACCTGTGAGCAGTTTGTATTAGGCATCTAGAGTTATTTAGTGTATAAATTATTAGAAATAGATGTAGCCAGCGTGACATGTCCATAAAGCGCCGTATAAGTGAGACGATTTTTAGGGCCGTAATTTTTCGTTAAAGGTTCGGTAACTTGGCTTGAAATTTTACCAGTATACTGGGATGTATTTTTACTTCATTATAGACGAAAATCAGTTAAGTGTAGAATATTTGGGTTCGTGAAAGGAATACCTTAATTCGAGCGATTTGTTATTTAGATACAAAATTCAGTTATTTTACAGTTACAAAAGATATTTCGAGAAAAAAATTCGCGCAGGCCACAGCTTCCACCGAAGTGGAAAAAAACGTGCCAGAACAGCCTCGGTACCATTCTTGAGCGAAAAAGCGAAAAAAAATCTATAAATATTACACAGAGTGTAACTATTTCATGGCATTGAATACGTAATCAGACTTTTCGGGTAATAAACACAGGTACATGTAAATAATATGAATTGTTTTTATTATTCTTCAAAAAATATTGATACATTGTGGTAATAACATTTTTTAGTTAATAACAAGTTTAGAATTGGGTGGGGAGAGACCATTTTTTAACCGATCACAGGCATTCGGCGTGTCGCAGCTCCCGCCACTCTACTACAACCTAGTGGCAGTGAAGTGGGGGTAGCGTCAATTTCATGTGACATCCAGCTAACTCACACTAACTCCAACTAACTCACCTGTACCCAAGCCTACCTCAGCAAACATATACATTTTTAAAAGCATTTCCAATGCTACAAACCTTCAAACACTAGTTAATATTCAACAATTAATTAAATACATTTCTTGATGGATTTTCTTATGTCTATAAATGAGTTTTGTTTGTTACTCCTTCCCCAACGAAAAAAAAACATTGACTTAATTTCTGTATTTCATAATTATTCTTTATCTGTACAGCGTATCATGATGTGTGATCATTTGTAACAATTTTGTCTGGATTAAAAAATGTTATGAATTTTCTTCGGTCTATAAATAAATTTTGTTTGTTACTGCTTCCGCAACGAAAAAAAAAAACATATTGACTGAATTTCTGCATTTCGTTATTATTCTCCAAAGTGATCTATATTATTTATATAAGAATACTATCTATCTAATATATAGAAATTTCTTTCACGATCTGGTTTCACAATTAATTTGATCAAATTATCGTTCCATATGAAGAAGCAAAGGGTGCTTTTTGCATATCGTACGACACTGGTGTTACAATTAATGTGATCAAATTATCGCTCCACATGAAGTAGCAAAGGGTGTTTTCTGCACTGGTTTTTTGCTGACTTCAATTCGGTTCGGTAGGAGAGCAGCGCCACTCTTCTCAGCTGGTTTCCATGGACGTTTTTGGATCGTGATCAGGGAGGCTAGAGTGGGAGGAGTCCGATCTCTTATGGAGAGACTTGAAAAAAGTGGCTACAAAGATGTGGTCAAACTGGGATGGCGCCACTATTGCTAAGACCTCGAGAAGTGAGCGGCGTGTGACAGAGACGGAACAAGTAAATAATGAGAAGTGAGCTGTGCATAAGGCAGCATGATACTTGAGAAGTAGGCTGCGTGCGAGAGAGATGCAAAATGATATATAGCCAGAACGCGCGCAAAAGTTACCCCCTCTCTAGCCTCTTACGCGCGCATCACGCAATCATAGTAGCGCTTGTCCGTGAGCGAGCGACGCTCGGACATCTTCGGAAAGAGCCGAGCGCGCCGAAGTTTCTTGACCGCGCCTTCGGCAGCTACACCAATACATGAACGCCGAGCTCGTTCATGTGCGGCCAAGCCGAAACGAAGGCTTTGAGGGAAAAAGCAATCTGAGGCTTTTAGATGATTTCATTGCTTATTGATTCTCTTGATTCTCTGATCTTAACGATGCTCCTGATTCTCTGCGTTATCATTGTATACAAAAAAAGATATCGCGCACCCTGATCGCTTATTTTTTTAGTTTATACGTTAATTTAAATATAATAAATCCAAATTACAACGTATTTATCTTCTAACAAATTGTTTACGCTTTACTCACACCCGTCCTTATGCCAAATAAATTATAATTCATAAAAGTAAGCGGAAATATATTTATATTCGTATTATTACATTAATTCTCATACTTTCATCAAGCGACAAAGCATTATCCCTAAAAACAAGCCAATCATTCATCTGGCCGCGAATCGTCAGTACCAGAAAGTACATATTCTACAAGCGATGAGATGGTCCCGTTGGTAGCGTTCCAGTAGGCGATTCTGTAACTCGTTATAACTCAGTAGCGACAGTTTTCGTTATCGTAAGCTAGCGACAGCCAATCGCATGCACAATCAAAATAGAAAGGTAGCCTCTTATTGGCTGTCGCTAGCTAACGATAACGGAAGCTGTCGTTACCAAGTTATAACGAGTTACAGAATATGCCTACTAGCTTCGGTCCGCAGGGGCGCGGGATCGTTCCCCGCCCTCAGTGCTTTTTTTTTAATTATTATTACCATTAATTCTTATTTGAATAGTTATTTTTATTAGTTATCATTATTATTTTAATTAGTTATCTTTAAGTGTCGAAAAATTTATTGCGCACCCCGACCGCTTGTTTTATTAGTGTGTACGTTAATTTTAATGTAATAATAAATCTAAATTACAACTTACTTATCTTCTAAAAAATTGTTTGCGCTTTACTCACACCCGTCCCTATGCCAAATAAATTGTAATTCATAAAAGCAAGCGGAAATATATTTATATTCGCATTATTTTTTTTATTTCAAGTTTTACTTGCACAGCCTTTTCGGCTTTTTACAAGGCTCCACTTATATGTCCACCGCTCTACACTTGTTCTTTCTCTCCATCATCCCCCCTCCATCATTGCGGCCGCAGCCGACTTCCCCCTCTGTATTATATTCATCATGACATTTCTGTCATGGGTATAGGGAAACTGCGGAAAACCTATACCAATACAGCCGGTCACGAGTTCGCTTCCCAGCCTCGGAGCTAGTCGCGATTCGTCGAGAAATAGCTCACAGGCTACATCCATACCCATCCGACACACACACGTACCGGTCCATGTGCGCGATATCTGTGTATAACTGGAGCTACGTCACGCCTGTGTTTTTATTTCTCGACGAAACTACGAGACGGTGATCCGAACCCGCGACCTCCCGATGTGTTGATTTCAGAGGCAGGTACGCTAACCACTAGACCAACACATCGGTTATATTCGCATTATTATATTCATTTTCATATACTATCGTCAAGTGATAAAGCATTATCCCCAAAAACAAGCCAATCATCGATCCGGCCGCGAATCGTAACTTACGAGAATGAATATAATTCGGCGCGCCGAAGTTTCCCGACCGCGCCTTCGGCACCTACACGAACACATGGACACTGAGCACGGTTATGTGCGGTCAAGCCGAAACGAAGGCTTCGAGGGAAAAAGCAATCTGAGCACGACTCGCGCGTGACGTCACCCGACGGAACGCGCGAGGCTTTTAGATGATTTCAATGCTTATTTAGCTCTTGATTCTCTGCGTTATCAATGTATACAAAAAATGTATCGCGCACGTTGATCGCTCATTTTTTTAGTTTATACGTTAATTTAAATATAATTATGAATCCAAATTACAACCTATATATCTTCTAAAAAATTGTTTACGCTTTGCTCACATCCGTCCTTATGCCAACTAAATTATAATTAATAAAAGTAAGCGGAAATATGTTTATATTCGTATTATTATATTAATTCTCATACTTTCATCAAGCGATAAAGCATTATCCCCAAAAACAAGCCAATCAACCATCCGGCCGCGAATCGTCAGTACCAGAAAGTGCATATTCTACAAGCGATGGGATGCCTTATAGTGCATATTCTACAAGCGATGGGATATATATATATCCCATCTACATGTTTTTGCATTTTCTCAAAGTATACATATTCGAGAATATGTGGAAAAAATTGAATTTAAAATATTGTAAATTGACCACGTTATGGACGATTTTTTGAGAGCAGGTAGCGCAACGATTAATGTATACTAAAATGTCCAATCGCTTTTTTCTTTGAACGACTTATCTGGACCTGGCCTGAACCATAACTCTAGCTATATTTGTCCGATGTTCGGTTAAAAAAAAAAATTTCATAATTGCAGTAGCTATCATTGTAAGTGCCCTTTTTTTATTTAGTATTTTTAAGCCCCTAAATATAGGTAAAAATTTCGCCAGAGTAACAATTTTTTAACACCCGCCATTTAGTGATTTTTTTTTAGAAGTACCATGTACAACGAGAACTACACACACACACACGTATGTGTGTATGTGTATGTATGTATGTGTATGTGTGTGTGTGTGTGTGTATATATCCCATCGCTTGTAGAATATGCACTTTCCCTGGCAATGCCATATATATATGTCCCTATATTGCCAGGGCAATGTCATATATATGTCCCGCTGGTAGCGTTCCTGGCTTCGGTCCGCAGGGGCGCAGGATCGTGTTCCCGGCTCTCAGTGCTTTTTTAAAATTATTATTACTATTAATTCTTATTTGATTAGTTATTTTTATTAGTTATCTTTTAGTGTCGAAAAATTTATCGCGCACTCCGACCGCTTATTTGATTAGTTTGTACGTTAATTTAAATATAATAATAAATCTAAATTACAACTCATTTATCTTCTAAAAAATTGTTTGCCCTTTACTCACACCCGTCCCTATGCCAAATAAATTGTAATTCATAAAAGTAAGCGGAAATATATTTATAGTCGCATTATTATATTCATTCTCATATATTATCATCAAGCGATAAAGCATTATCCCCAAAAACAAGCCAATCATCGATCCGGTCGCGAATCGTAACTTACGAAAATGAATATAATTATAGTCGTATTTATAATACGACTATAAATATATTTCCGCTTACTTCTATGAATTACAATTTATTTGGCATAAGGACGGGTGTGAGTTCGTTTCGGCTTGGCCGCACATGAACGAGCTCGGCGTCCATGTGTTGGTGTAGCTGCCGAAGGCGCGGTCGAGAAACTTCGGCGCGCTCGGCTCTTTCCGAAGATGTCCGAGCGTCGCTCGCTCATGGACACGCGCTACTATGATTGCGGATGGGCGCGTAAGGGACTAGTGAGGGGGTAACTTGTGCGGGTGATCTCGCTGCATTGTTTGCTGGGATGTGTATTCGATCCTCTTCCATCCCTCTTACACGACATCGATATTCAGCTTACTTCTCGAGGTCTTGTGGAGTTTGTTTCACACAAATAGAGTTTGAGAGCACGTTGGGGATTTACTGAGCGGATTATTTATTTCTAATATCACGTTTCTTTTCCTTACAATAACTTGGTATGTCGAGAGTATCACAAGTTCGCGTCCTTTCACGTTGACGGTTACGTGGAGAAGAAGGAGAAGTAATATATACATAGAGAGCTGACTATTTTACATATTTGGTAGTTTGTGCTTCGTCCACCATGGCGCTGCTGAGACGGCCTCTGATTGGTGGACAAGTTGGTTTTCTCTAGTGGAGAAATTTGGACGGAATTTGGTGGTTCTGTTTTACCGACTGTGCTCAGAGCGGCACACTGACCGCCACATCTATTCCCCCTTCAGTGCCATGACCGGTAGGGAAGGGAACGAGACCTTTTTTTTCGATGGGCGACCGTAGGTCCTGAGAGGCTGATCCATGGTGGTCGACTGGTGTGCCGCTGGCGCTTGAAGTTGTGGCTGAGGCGAATCCTCTGTTTTGGCCACGAAAGCCGGCTTCAAGCGGTCCACGGAGATGGCCTTGTCCACACCGTTGATGCGAATGATAAATACCCGGTCGTCCACGCGGTCTACGACCTGGTGCGGCCCCGAGTACGGCGGATCAAGTGGCCGTTTAACGGCATCCACCCGCACGAAGACTTGAGAGCAGGTGTACAAGTCTTTCAAGATGAAGCAGCGCGACTTCGTGTGGTGCGCTGTAGGCGTCGGGCGAACTTGCCGAATAAATTCGCGGAATTTTTCCAGAAAGAAGGTCGGATTGGAGGGCAAGTCTTCCGTCAGGAAGAATTCGCCAGGAATCTTCAACTCCGTTCCATACAAGAGCTGAGCAGGAGACGCTTGGATGTCCTCCTTGATGCAAGTGCGAAGTCCCAGCAGGACTGTGGGCAACAGCTCTGGCCATGGTGTGGGAGCGTTGCACATTAGTGCAGCCTTGACGGTGCGATGCTACCTCTCGACGATGCCATTTGCTTGCGGATGATACGGCGTGGTGTGTATCCTGTTTGCGCCTACCCTGCGCGCGAGAGCTGTAAAAAGATGCGACTCGAATTGGCTACCTTGATCCGTTGTAATGGTGAGGGGCGTGCCATAATGAGCGATCCAGTGCGCGAAGAAGGCAGTGGCGCAAGTGTCCGCCTCCATGTTGGCGAGAGGGACAGCCACGGGCCATCGAGAGAATCTGTCGATCATTGTGAGACAGTATCGGAGGCCTTTGACGGGCGGCAACTCGATGAGGTCCAGATGTACGTGGTCGAATCGATTATCCGGAACGTCAATGCGCTTGAAGTTGACGCGGTTATGCCGAGAAACTTTTGAGCGTTGGCAGGCGACGCACTCACGAGACCAGCGAGCAACATCCTTCTTAATTCCGGGCCAGACAAATTTGTCTGTGAGATCTCGAGCAGTGACCCGGCCACTGGGATGAGATGGTCCATGAATGACATCGAACGCTCGTTTGCGGAGGCTGGCAGGCAGGTGCGGTCGTATTTTGAACGTGGAGACGTCGCAGGTGATTTTGTGACCTTCCAAGGTCAAGTCCTGTAGGTCGAGTGACGAATTTTCTCCAAGGGCCTCGAGCTCTGTGTCCTCGAGCTGAGCCAGCTGGATGGTCTCAAGATCTAGATTACTCGGCATGTTAATTGCGTTGATGCGAGAGAGAGCATCAGCGACCACGTTGTCTTCGCCTCTGATGTGCACCAGCTTTGTGTTGAACTGGGCGATGTAGTCCAGTTATCTCAGCTGGCGAGGTGACGCGTTGTCCATGCGCTGAGAGAGAGCCGTGATGAGTGGTCGATGATCCGTCCTCGTGGTGAATTCACGTCCATCAAGGATATGCTTGAAGAATTTGATCCCCGCGAAGATTGCGAGAAGCTCTCGATCGTACGCGCTGTATCGGGTCTCGGCTGGAGAAAGTTTTCGCGAGAAAAACCCGAGAGGTTTCCATGAACCATCTTCATATTTCTCCAGCGAGGCTCCGATGGCGAAGTCCGATGCATCCGTAGACAAAGCGAGAGGTGCAGTTGCCGAGAGAAAGACCGTCCTGGTCGCCGTGGCGATGCTGCGCTTGCACTCCTCGAAGGCCTGCTCGGATGCCGGAGTCCATGGGACCTTTCGTTTGTCTTTCTTTTTTGCGTTTTTCAGGTGCTCGTTGAGAGGCGCTTGCAGGTTCGCTGCATGCGGTATGCAACGTCGGTAATAGTTTGCCATTCCGAGAAATCTTCGCAGATCTGATATCGTTTCAGGCTTTGGAAACGACAGAAGTGCCTCGACCTTGTCAGCAGGAGGTGTGAATCCCTCGGCGTTGACGGAGTAGCCCAGGTAGATGACTTCGGTCAGGCCAAATTGACATTTTGCCGGATTGATGGTTAACGCGTTGTCCTGCAGGATTCGATGGTCGAGAACACGCTGCGTCCATAACAGCGATGCAAGATGTCCTCGATGTACGGTACGGGGTACCGATCCGGAACCGTTTGGTGATTCAGTTTGCGGTAGTCTCCGGTGGAACGCCAACCGCCGAGCTTCTTGAGCACCATGTGAATGGGGCAAGCCTATTGGCTGCTGGAAGGTCGAATCACCCCTTGGTGCAATAGCATTTCGAAGTCGGCTTTCGCGGCTTGGAGTTTGTCGCCCGTGAGACGACGTGCGCGTTCCGCGACCGGCGGACCTGTTGTGACAATGTAGTGTGCAACAGCATTGTCTGTTCATGTAGATGTGATCGGGACTGGCTTGGTAATGCTTAGGTACTTACAGAGCAGTTGCCTGTAAGCAGGCAGCATCACCGGAGAAGACGCTTCGATAGATGAGATGGTTGAGACCGTGTGAAGTGAAGCCTGGGTCAATTTGCAGCTGGCAGAGAGCAGTGTGCTGCGATCGATGAGGCATCGGCCCTTCAGGTCGATAAGAAGGCCATAGTGCGTCAGCAAGTCGGCTCCAATGATCGCCGTGGTGACGTTGGCGACGACGAACGTCCAGCGAATCTCTCGTCGCAGCCCGATGTTGAGTATTAACACATGTTGTCCGTATGTCTCGATGACAGTGTCGTTTGCAGCGCAGAGCTTGTAGCTCGTGGCTTTCGCCTTTCGAAAAGCTCCAAGACGCGGCATGATGGAGATTATAGAACCTGAATCGATGAGGAATTGCAGGTGAAGATGTCGATCGTAGATGAGCAGGCGGTTTTCCACAGGTGAAATGTTGTTGTTGATGTCGTTGCCATCTTCCACCGCCTGGACAGAAGACAGCACCCTTAGTTTCCCTGTGGAGCTGAGGCGCTGCCCTGGAACGAGCACGGCTGGTGACAGTTGCGAGCGCTGGACCCATATCGCTCATGATAGTAGCATAGGCCTGTTGATGAGCTCGGAGCGGAAGGTGTTGCGGAGCGTGGCCTCGAGCGACCTCAACTGCGGTGGCTGCGCTTGTTGACAGCTGCGAGGATAGCCTTGTTTTGCGCGAGGAGTTGTTCGAGCAGCTCTTGAACTTCATGCAGCTGCGAACCTGTCACTTCGGAGGGTGAAGAGTTTCTTCTTGCCGGAGAGCGGTGCGGATGAGAGTGGCTTGCCGCAGCCATGACGGTGTGACCAAGGCCGTTTTCTAGGAACGTGTCGGCACCTTTTGCCAGTTCGTCGAGCGATGACGAAGCTTGAAAAACCCTGAGAAGGCTCTGCAGAGTAGGTGGCAAGAGTGCGAGCCATCGCACGCGAAGAACATCCTCGGAGGCTCTGTTGCCAGCCAGGGATTTCATCTCCCGTAGGAGCTCTGAGGGCCTCTTACCGCCAAGCTCTAGCTCGGCGAGGCATTTGTGCAGTTGCCTGTCAGAGGATTCGGAGAATCTGTTTATAAGGTTCACTTTGAGGTTTTCGTACCTGTTATTTGGAGGCGGAGCCTTGACGATGTCGACGACGACGAGCAAGGCGTCCGGCGTGAGAGCTCCAACGGTCAGGTTATATTTTGCGAGGTCAGTGCGGACTCCATGCGATTGAAAAACTGATTCGACTTGCAAAAACCAGACATCAGGATTTGTCCTCCAAAAAGGCGGGAGAGTGCAGCTACTCACAGCGTCGATGATCGGCGCTTGATGCGTGAAGGAACGCGCCGTCGAACTCGTGTCGATGTTTCCCAAAGTCAGGGAAATGTTCATGTCCGTTCGTGAGGTATCGGGGCGTTCTAAACCGTCGAGAACCCTGTTGGGAAGCGGCGAACGCGGCAAAGCCATCGCACTGTCTTTTTCTTTGTCTTAGCACACGCGCACGGAAAAAAATGGACGCCGGCACTGATCGCGGCACGTGGTGACGCGGAGAAAAGAGAGACGCGCAAGCGTATCCCTTGGCAATCCCACTTCTGACACCAATTGTGGAGTTTGTTTGACACAAATAGAGTTTGAGAGCACGTTGGGGATTTACTGAGCGGATTATTTATTTCTAATATCACGTTTTTTTTCCTCACAATAACTTGGTATGTCGAGAGTATCACAAGTTCGCGTCCTTTCACGTTGACGGTTACGTGGAGAAGAAGGAGAAGTAATATATACATAGAGAGCTGACTATTTTACATATTTGGTAGTTTGTGCTTCGTCCACCATGGCGCTGCTGAGACGGCCTCTGATTGGTGGACAAGTTGGTTTTCTCTAGTGGAGAAATTTGGACGGAATTTGGTGGTTCTGTTTTACCGACTGTGCTCAGAGCGGCACACTGACCGCCACAGTCTTAGAGATAGTGGCGCCATCTCTGTTTGACCACATTTTTGTAGCCACTTTGAAATGCACAGATCGGCCTCCTCCCACTCTAGCCTCCATGCAAATCCTAATCGCTTATTCGATTTCAAAGAGAATTTTTTTTTCAAGTCACGACAAACTGAGAGCAGAGAAGTTGTGGGATTAAAAAATGTGTACATCTTCCCGATTAGATTGTACATTTACGATGGTTGGTTGTATAATTAATCATTTGTAGTTTGTTGATTTGTTTTTCACAAAAATGAACACGACTTGTATTTCATGAAATTATATATTTTTCAAAATATTTCGCGTTGGTGTGGAACAGCCCATACATTGATGTAGCGCAGGACAGGCTGGAGGCTCGTTGGCGGTTCGTTGAACTTTTTATAGCCATCTGACTTTTGCTGGATACAAGAAATTCTCAACCGCGTATATCAACTGCATTTTGATAATGAATTCTTTTTTGTTTTCAATAAATTAATCTACAATATCTGAGTGCGTACATGAAGGGTAACAAAATTCAGAAATTGAAAATTCTGAAATTAAACATTGCAAAAAGTGTTTTGCCGATTTCGCGAGCGAGGCTCGAACTTCTTGTGCTGAGCCTCATTATTCTCGTTCGTGTTGCCTGTTTTTTTTTCATGCATTAATATTTTTATTCTAGCAGCACGAATCAAATTAATTACACGATGTGAGATCGCGAACGCTGATTATTGAAGAACAAAAATATATCACAAGGATCGTCGAGGTGAGTTGGAGTCTTCGAATAAATGTATTTTGCTTAAGTGCGATAAAGCCAGTAACGAACATTCGGCGTTGATCGTTTCTTCATCTTCAATTGATAAAAAAAACAAATGTGGCGAGTTACGAAAAATCCTCGATGTGTCTCTCGAATGAAGAAGAATACAAGGAAGATCGAACAATATTTGCTTGCTGATAAAAATGGTTTAAAAACCATTCTAACAATAAATATCTACGCAATATTTACTGGCCGATTAAAAAAATTGTATAATTATCATTTACTCCAAGGATACATTTTTTTCTCTCAAATAAATATTTTCGAAAGTGCCACAATGCTTATCTTGAAAATTGATTAGTTTAAACTGCGGCTAAATGGAATTCGAGTTCATAATTTGTACATCTGTCCCTCGTGTACACACGAGACGTATCGGGGATGGTCAGCCCCTCCGAAGTACGCACAAGCCCACTCAACATTAATTAATCAAACACTCAATATCTCGGCTGTGTAGGAGTATACACGCACTTTTTCCCTTTCACGCCTAAATTTATTCGAGACCGTGGTTTGATATTGAGCCCAAGCGCTCTCAATTTCTCTGGACTCTGAATAGGATCCATGGCATCTTTCTTGACCGCAGTAATTGGGGTTTCTGTCGCGATACCTGTTTCAAGAGAAAAAGTATTAGTTTTTCATGCCTCTTGTTGGCGAGAGCCTGATTGTACAATTTGGTGTCCCTCACCTGTCGTATAATAGTTGTTACACTGGGCAGTAATATTATTTCGATTCCTTCTTGCCTGATGTATGTCCTTGAAACCTTGCTGTTTGAAGTCCTGAAAGTATTGGTGTGACTTGACCAAAAATGGTTGGACGTCGGCTCCCGGATATTGAAGCTTGACACTGTGTTAATGCCTGCGAATAACACGAGAAATAAATATTAATCGAAGATCTGATACTCCAGAGTATGCGCGTGTACAATTTCTCCGAGCTTACCTCTTGGACCTGAAGCTTAGAGCTGTTTTTTAAAATAATTCTGACCACTGTTCATGAATAAGTGTGGTCAAACGTTTGGGTATTCTTCGCAAGTTCGAGGATCTCGTTATCGTTCTCTCGTGCCCGAGGTTAACGAGTTCAACTCCCCGCGAGCAAACGATCCAGGGACGAATGGAGCTCGAACTCTTTTGCATTATTTATTTGTTTTTGCTTATACCGTGGAGCAAAATGTTTATCGTACGAAGCGGCGTTTCAGAATTTCGTTTCTCCCACCAAGACGTCCGACAATCCTGAAGAAGTTTGTTCAAGTAAAATAAATAGCACATACCCAAATCGACTCGAGGGCTATTTCTCTATCCCTTTAATCGTTGTCACTTTGAAGAAATGGTGAACCTCGCAGGGGATTGCATCGTAATCGAGATCGCAAGCCCAGCCAGAAATAGTATTGACAATTTCCCAGACATTTCATAACCAGCTCCTCGGGTTTTGAAGTTCCATTCCACTCAGCACAGTCGTGTACTAATTTGATCAGTGCGCTTGAAGGCGAAAATTAATAGTAGGAAATATTAGAATATATTGAATCCATGAGCACGGAGCAGAAGCGTAATTTTGTCTCTATTTACCATGTTATAGTCGCGTGATTCGAGAGATGGATTATTTTTATAAATACGTTTTTTATAATTTGCGTATAGGCATTGCGGTGGACCAAGGGCTTCAATTTGTTCTCAGGAAGCAGCGTTATCATCTGATGTACGAGTTCTTGGAGTCGCACCGCAAGCACCTTTTCCTCAAGAAGCCCAGTGTCAAAGAACTACGAGTACAATTGAACGAGAAATTACAAAATTAACCTTTTTTTTCTTTATTTATATTATTATTTTTGTAGTAGAATGTCGATTTCTGGAAGCATTAGATTGCAAAAGACTGTAAAAGACTGTAAAAGAAACGAGATTTACAAACCTTCCCTGTACCGTTGTTGCACGAAGCTTTCTATTCCGTTCTGTTCATCGGCATCACACGTTGGTTGAGTCCAGGAAACCGGGTAGACAAGCTCAGGCATATAAAACGAACCAACGAATAGTTCCTGCAGGGAATAGTAGATAAACTATGCTAGTTCCCCCATGTAGGAATCTTCTTTACCCACGGTCGGTAAGGTAGATTCCAGTAAGTCCTCAGGAATTTACCGACGGCAGACTCTGACCCAAACATGGTTCCTGTGGGAATCTACCTTACCGACGGTAAATTCTGACCCAAACATGGTTCCTGTGGGAATCTACCTTACCGACGGTAGATACCGACAGGAAATCCCCTATTGGCGGGAAATTCAAAAGACCTTTTGGCGGGAAATTCAAAAGACCGGGGGGGAAGTTGAAAATATCTTTTGGCGGGAAATTCAAAAGCGGAGACCTTTCGGCGGTAAATTCAAAGCGGATGCTTTTCAGCGGGAAGTTCGAAAACCCCTCTTGGCAGGAAATTGAAAAGACCGCGCGAAAGCGGAGACCTTTCGGCGGGAAATTCAAAAGGGGGGAGACCTTTTTCGGCGGGAAATTCAAAAGCGGAGACCTTTCGGCGGGAAATTCAAAAGCGGAGACCTTTCGGCGGTAAATTCAAAGCGGATACATTTCAGCGGGAAGTTCGAAAAAAAACCTCTTGGCGGGAAATTCAAAAGGGGGGGAGACCTTTTTTGGCGGGAAATTCAAAAGCGGAGACCTTTCGACGGTAAATTCAAAGCGGATACTTTTCAGCGGGAAGTTCGAGAAAAAAAACCTCTTAGCGGGAAGTTGAAAGACCGCGCGCGCGCGCGCGAAAGTTTCAAAAGCGGAGACCTTTCGGCGGGAAATTCAAACGGGGAGACCTTTCGGCGGGAAATTCAAACGCGCGCGGTCCGTGATACCGGCGATCAGGATATTTGACAATCGGGATTGCTGTGACACTCACGCTTGAAATGTTTTTATTAAGCATTCAAGATACATTGTTTACATTCTCTTTTGAGTGGCAAAATTTTGTCCGCGTGTTCGCGGCATCGTTGACACTCGCCGACTTCGGGGTCATTTTTGAGGAATTCGGGTAATTTGTCCCAGGCGAGATCGACGCTGTGTGCAGCGAATGTGACGATGAATTCCTTGGGTAGCTGGGCGATGTCGATGGGTTCCATGGCAGAGAGGGATCCAACTCGATGAAACATTTTGAGCGATCGTCCAATGGATGGGAGGCTCTCTCGAAGAAACTTCCTCAACAGCAGGACATTTCGAAGTGCGCAATTCGGTGATTCGTGGTAAGGGCAGAATGCCGCCACTTTGTTGGCTCTTCTCAGCGAGGGACATGCCACGACGTCTCGTGCATCGAATCCGAAACGTTCGAGCCACTGCTGCTTCTGCTGTCCCTTCATGTAGATGGCGCTGGCGTTGTGCAGAACCGATCGGAGCACGTTTTCCACCTCGCAGTAGGGTACTTCTCCCGTGCTCCAGTCGAGATGATGGTAGTTGCGTTCGAGCCACGAATTTATGCTTTTTCACCTGGCTGGGAGATCATACCTTGGGATCGGTGGTTTGAAGAGGAAAATCAGCGGCTGCACGTCCGCATTGAGCGGAGTCACCGCCAGCTCTTTGAGAATAAACTCGTCCCGCTGGAAGCCCTGTGTATCCACCACGTACTCCATTGCGATTAATGATGATGAACGCTTGACTCGAGCGTCATTTATAGGCGGATTCTTTATCCCCTCCACTTTAGAGGCATTTCCCCACTTATGGGATTGTAGTCGACGATGCGATCGTGCAAGATCAGGCAGTAGGCTGTGGTTCCCGCGGGAAAATTGGATTGAGCCTCTAGTTTGATACGAACGTCAACCGGTGCCTGCTTGAGGGCGTCGTTCTGTTTCGAGCAGTCAATCACAATGAGTGGAGCATGCGCGATGAAGTCTGTCTTTGTTAGCATGGGTTCCGCCTCCTTGGCGTAGTACGCAGTCTGGAAGCTGGCGTACATCTCGTTCAACTGAGCGTACTGGTTGCGCGACACGTCGAGATTGAGGTTACCGTAAGGGTAGCACTGCGAATTGAGGAACAGTGTCACATTGGTTATTGCGCAGTGATCGAAGCGGCTATCGTTTGCCGTTCGAACGCCTCGTCGATTCGTTTGCAAGGCGAGAATGACGAAGCGCGGTTTCTCCAGCTGATTGGACGTCTTGACCGTCCAAACGTGTTTCATCGTGATTGGAAGCATGGGGTATTCGTACAATTCCCACATGCGAAGCGACATAGTGATGTCCTTTTCAATGTGACTGAGCAGACGTATCTTGTGCTTAGTTGACAGCATCACGTAAGGCATCAGCCACTCTATTTTAGCGATCTCAATCTTGAATTCCTCGGTGGCGCCTTTCTCGAGGGCTGTTTGAATAACTGCATTCGTGTCGTTCCTCGATCGCGTGAGAATCAGCTCGTGCTTCGTGTTGATGACGATCTTGCGATAGTCCTCAGCGAAGCCGCGAATCATGGCGAGCGGTATGCACACGTCGAAGTATCCCCTGTCGTCCGTCAGTTGCTTTGGCTCTTCGAACCAGCCAGAGTTTTCAACGCTGAACATCTGACCGGGGGCTCAGTGATGCGTAGCCCTTCATGAGACTCGTCAGACCAACGTTCTTGCTTCTGTCTACCTCTATGGCATTGATCTCGTAGCGAATTTCCTCAAACAGATGCAAGATGGCGTTGTTAACGAACTGTGTCGCCGTGACGGCATTTCCGTTCGTTTTTCTGAGTCTACCGCGGACGTGTAGGGAGCTTCGCGCCGGTAGAACGCACAGGTCCTGATGCTGAATGGATATGCGAATCTCATCGCTGTTGGCGAAACTCGATGTAGTACTCGACGGTTGATGCGCGTGAATCTCGTAATGCGTTACGGACTCGTCGAAAAGGACGGGCGAGTGCACGTTTAACGCCTCTTTCATTCCAGCAGCAAAATATCACGCAGGTTACTCTCTTCCACCACCAACGACAACTTTGAGTCCGAGGCTTCTCAGGAACTGAATGTTCCGACGTGTTAGCGTTTTCGACACTCGTCGACGACTGATGCTTGGGCGACATGGTAACGCGCTTTTATAGCCGACCATGTTGTTGTAGACGATACCCATGTCTACTTGGCTTCCTTGATGTGCAGTCTGATAGTGATGATTTCACCGCGAAAATTCACCAGCTCTCCGTCCTGATCGACTATACGCAATTGCACGTGGTCAACGACTTTGACGGTGATCGGCAGGTAAATGACTTGCGAGGGAACTTCGATGATCTTATATCCTGGCGGTACTGCCGGGAAGAATTCGTGGATCGTGTGCGCTCTGTGCTCGTTGATGTACGCCCCGGACGTGATGTTGCACTCGACTCGCAGTGCGTTGACTCTAAGAATAGCTACCGGAAAGTCCGACTCTCGAACACGGACTGGAGCTCAAACGCGTCCATCGAGTCTTAAAGTTCAAGCAGAGTGTATGGTTGAAACCCTACATCGAGCTCAACAGCGAATTGCGCAAGAGGGCGCGAAACGACTTCGAGAAAAATCTCTTCAAGCTCATGAACAATGCAGTGTTCGGCAAGACTATGGAGAATGTCCGCAAACACGTTGATGTCAAACACGTGAAGAACTGGGGCGGAGGTTATGGAGCCGAAGCACTCATCGCCAAGCCCAACTTTCACAGCTGCTCCATCTTCGAGGAGAACCTCGTTGCCATACAGCTCATCAAGACCGAGGTCTACCTCAACAAACCCATCTACGTCGGCCTGAGCGTATTGGACTTGTCGAAGATCCACGTATACGCCTTTCACTATGACTACATGAAGCGAGAGTTTGGCGATCGCTGCAAGCTGTTCTACACCGACAGCCTGCTGTACGAGATTCGCTGCGACGATATCTACGAGATCATCAGGCGTGACATCGAGAGGTTCGATACTTCGGACTATCCACAGCACAACCAGTTTGGCATGCCACGAGCCAACAAGAAGGTGGTCGGTCTCATGAAGGACGAGTGCAACGGCAGGATCATGACGGAATTCGTTGGCTTGCGCAGCAAAATGTACAGCGTCCGAGTCGCGGGCCGTGATCATGTGAAGCGGGTGAAGGGTATAAAGAGGGCGGTGGTCGAGGCGAGTATCGCCTTCGACGACTTTGTGCATTGCCTGCGGGAGAAATTGACGCAGCGCAGGCAGCAGTGCGTGATCAGATCGCGCTTGCACAAAGTGTTTACCGAGAGGCAAGTGAAGGTGGCGCTCAGCGCTCACGACGACAAACGTATTCTCCTCCCCGACACCACGGATACGTTGCCGTGGGGCACTTCAGAGCCGCCGCACCACCGCGCGCAGTGGAGGGGGTAGCGGGTATATGAGGGTCACGCTTGCGGCCGTTTACCTCATCAGCACGATGGACAGCATCGAGAAGCTCAACAAAATCGCTTTGCTCGAGGATTTCCTGCCCACGAAGAAACTGGCAGCGCTGAGTATAAACAGCGTCTACCGTGTCACCGACCTGAGACAAGTCACAACGAAATACGGCTTGAGAACCGTAGCCACCCTCGACGACGAGTGCCAAGTCTTTCTGCCTAAACGCATCGCGGACGCGTTCGTGAAGGATCCGAAGATGTACGAGCACATGGTGCAAACAGCCACAGACGGGCAATTGCTCCTGAAGTACTTGGGCGGCAGCGAAGCCAAGATGAATCAAATAGAATTCAGCATCGATCATAAATAACGTGAAAAGTTTTTTTATTGCAATAAATGTTGAAACCCATTTACAAATCGGTCTTGTTTATCCAGCTATTGTGCGAACTATCGAATCCCAGTCACTTGACGTAGACTCTGTCGCCACGTTTCGTCAACACTTTTTCCACGAGATACATGTCGGAGTACTTGACTCTCAGAAGCTCCTCCTCGTAGAAACCACCGGCAATGGGCTTGCCTCGGTAGTCCTTCAGCCTGTATGTCACCAGAACGGTCGACTCCATCACTCGACTCACCGTGAAAATTTCCGTCGTCCAGTTGAGCGTGTAGCCTTTCTCGAAAACGTGCTCATTCTTGCTGACTCGCACCTTGTCGCCGATTTGGAACTTGGGCGCTTTGCGACTTTTTACAATCACGCGGCTGCAGCAACAAAGTTTCAGCGTCGGCCACCTCGTTCGGCTTCATTCCGATAGTGCGATGTTTGCTGCTGTTGTATGTAGCTACGAGATCGGGCAAAATGTCGAGCCACTTGTAGGAACCGCGCAGTCTGAACTGCAGCCACATCTTGTTCTTGAGTGTGCGATTGAACCGCTCGACGATGGATGCCTTGAGGTTGCTGTACGTCGAGTAGTGATTGATGCGATATCGACTCATGAGCAGTGAAGCCAGATCGCGCGCAAAAGTTACCCCCTCTCTAGTCTCTTGCGCGCCCATCACACAATGACAGTAGCGCGTGTCCGTGAGCGAGCGACGCTCGGACAGCTTCGGGAAGAGCCGAGCGCCACCGAAGTTCCCCGACCGCGCCTTCGGCAGCACATGGACGCTGAGCACGTTCGTGTGCGGCCAAACCGAATCGAAGGATTCGAGGGAAAAAGCAATCTGAGCACGACTCGCGCGTGACGTCACCCGACGGCACGAGCGAGGCTTTTAGATGATTTCAATGCTTATTTAGCCCTTGATTCTCTGCGTTATTAATGTATAAAAAAAATGTATCGCTCACTCTCAAGGCTTATTTTTTCAGTTTATACGTTAATTTAAATATAATAATAAATCTAAATTACAACTTATGTATCTTCTAAAATATTGTTTACGCTTTACTCACACCCGTCCTTATGCCAAATAAATTGTAATTCATAAAAGTAAGCGGAAATATATTTATATTCGTATTATTATATTAATTCTCATAGCTCTCATATGAAACTCTCATATGAAAAAATCCAAAAAACTTTAAAACCTTAGATTTCAACTAACCAAGAACATACATCTTCACATTTTCAATCATGACGAATTTTTAAGAACAATATCATCACAAACACATGTGAACCAAAACAATATACATCACCTAAATTATCAAAACATAAATCAAACAACACAAAATCACAACATCTTATACTCAACCCTTACTAATAGACAACAGGACACAAATAATAATATTTCCACTGATCCTCTGAATAATATAAATTCGACAATCACATTAAATAAAACGAAAGAATGGTTTATAAATCTCTCCAACATTGATATTCCGCTACATATTTCCACGTTCTTGTCTCTAGGTGAAAAGTTTTGTTTTCCTTACCCCAAACTCTCAAACATAAAAACTCATATCCACAAATCAATCTCCGAACTCGAGTCCAAATTAGATTTTTTACTCGACAAACCTAGACAAATCGAAATTAGAACCAGATTCACCAAAATCTTAAACAAAATAAACCCTCAACTTTTAGTTACACGAGCTGACAAAGGAAAATCAACAGTCATTCTTAACAAATCAGATTACATTACAAAAACTCATAATTTACTCGCAGATTCCTCAACTTACAAATTAACAAATAGAAATCCCATCAACACTCTACAAAAAGGCATTAACAATATTCTCTCCAGATGGAAAACCCTAAAAATTATTGATGAAACAAAATACGAATACTTAAAAGCTGAAAATTGCAACCTATTTCGTCTCTATTGGCTGCAAAAAATTCAAAAAAATAATTATTCACTTCGTTCAATAGTATCATCAATAAATAGTCCAACACATAAACTAGCTGAATTTATACAATCTAAACTTTCTAAATTAATTAATACGACTAAACCACACGTCAAAGATAGTTTCCACCTAAAACATTCACTTTCTAACATCTCAATTCCACTGAACTACAAATTGGTCTCGTTTGATGCTGTTTCTCTCTATACCAACATCCTATTACAACTTGTTATTCAAAGCCTTCAAAAAAGATCAAATCTATTTTCAAAAACATTTCCTTTAAACGAAATAATTAAAGCCATAGAATACATCATGTTCTCAACTTTCTTTACATTTCAAAATAAAATTTACCAACACATCTCAGGGTTACCAATGGGCTCACCTCTGGCTCCAATACTATCTAACATCGCCATGATCGATCGAGAAACAAATTGTCTGGAAAAATTAAAATTTTCGTTACCACTATATAAAAGATATGTTGATGATATTATTATTGCTCTACCAACAGACAAAATTGAATCCACCAAAAAGATTTTTAACTCATATAACTCAAAATTACAATTTACATCAGAAAATGAAGTAGATAAAAAATCCCGTTTCTCGATATACTTTTAATCCATAAACAAAATTCAATTATCACAAATTGGTATAGGAAACCAACCTGGTCAGGCAGATTCATAAATTTCTTTTCACACCACCCACTTTCCCAAAAAAGGCCATAATTTACATGCTAGTTGACAGAGCAATAAAATTATCTCATCCTTCATTTCACAAAGAAAACCTCAAACTTATTACTAACAAGATGACACAAAGTTGCTATCCGATCTCTTTCACAGAAAAAATAATAAAACATCGGCTTTCCACAATCAACAACCAAAAAAAGAAAAACAACAATTTTGATTCTTCCAGACTAATAAATTTTCCTTATACAAAAAAAAACATTCATCATCAACTAATTCATCTTTTCCAACAATACAACATAACATTAGTCACAAACAATAAACACAACATTTCATCGATTACTGGCTCCATCAAAGACAAAATAAATAACAACCAAAAATCCAACATAGTTTACAAAATCGATTGTAAGGATTGCAATGCCACATACATCGGCCAAACCAAAAGATACCTTGGAACCAGAATAAAAGAACATAAGAATAGCCTAAAACATACTACCACAATACACACAGCCTTAGCACATCATGCAATAGAACAAAAACATGCCTTTCAATTCGACAATGTAAAAATTTTGAACAATGAAAATTGGCTCAAAAAAGACATCCTAGAAATGATCCAAAGTATTAAAATATTTTACAATACTTTACTTGACATAAAAATTTTAAAATTATTGACACGATAACTTAATTTTAAATACTCTTGATATGACGCACCAATTTTATTTCTCTTGACACGTCACTGCCTAAAGGATCTTCCTCCCCCGATTCGCAAAATAAAGACTCTAATAAGCTTCACGAAATTAAGACACCACTCAGTTTCTCTCGAACTCTCCGTGATCACACAACTCAATATGTAACTGAGTAATGTAAATTTCGAGTTTTTGTTTATTTTGGAAGAAAATTAAAAAAATCTTAAACTCAATAGGTAATCATCACAGTCATTTGATACTTTATTAAAATTTCTTTTAAATCAATCACGTACATTAAATTTTCACAAATAAAACACAAAACTTTCTTATAATTATTAATCCCTTACGGATGATAAAAATCGCTAAAAAACGATAAATTCTTCCATCTGTTGAGTATACTCCAGCACAACAGTACTTACTTCCATAAATACTGTCTTTTGAAATAACCTTCCAAATGTAAGCAAAAGCTAGAAACATCAACAACATCGAGGTTAGTCGTTTCTCATACTTCATTTCTTTATAACTCCATAGTATAATAAACCACACACTCACACATCACTCATTTCAAACACCGATGAATAAGAAGAATTAACGCAATACAAGGACTTATGCATATCAAATCAATATAGTTATAACCAAAACAGAATTAACATATCAGTTATACAAAACGACACAACAATTTTATAACACAATCATAACATAAAACATTCGTGTATTTAATTCCTTCAAACTTGATTTGTAAAATTTGTGTATCAAAATTTATAGAGAAAAATATAATTTCTGTAGAGGACCCGAACCAAAGGGTCGAAACGTAAGAAAGCATAATTTATTTCCATCGCTGACCTTGGAAAACCTCTATTCTCCGGACTGAAGCCGAATCTTCAACTAGCAACTTCCCGAATAGAAATTTCTTAGGGTTAGCCTGACCAGGATCAGGCCCCGATCGGGATGTGATACGGGTAACACCTATTATGGACATCTTGATCCGGCCCCGACCGGGCCGGAAATATTTAGGCCCTAAATCAGGCTATACTAAAATGGCCCTACTAAGGCCGTCCCTGATAAGATCCTACTAAGGCTTTTCCCGATAGGGCCCTACCAAGGCTTGCCCTGATAGGCCCTACTGAGGCTTTCCATGATAGGGCCTTACTAAGGCTGTCCCTAATGTGGCCCTACTAAGGCTTTTCCCGATAGAGCCCTACCAATACTTGCCCTGATAGGCCCTACTGAGGATTTCCATGATAGGGCCACTAAGGCTGTCCCTAATGTGGCCCTACTATGGCTTTCCCTGATGAGCCCATAAATGGGCTTGCCCTATAACTGCCTCAACAGTCGATAGATGCACATAACCTCTTATTTTCCACACGGAAACTTCGATTTTACAGCATCGTAGCTTCGGAGTTTCGATGCATTCCTGAATTCTATTTAAAAAAGGTGCTATGGACTGTCACGACAAAAAACGTTATGCAACTCGGATACGTGTTAGAAGATTTCGGCAGCTTTGTAAGGCGAAGAGAGAGAGAGGAATGATATATATATATATACAAGGTTAAGTCTCAAAAATCTATAGCATGTTATTCGATAAACCTCTTTAATTGTCACAATGATATTAACTAATTGATATACTTTATGTGATACAACAAATAATTATAGGAATTCATTTGGTCTCTTATGCCATATCTGGGACCAAGATGTTACAAGCACTCGGTAGCATAGGGGCAGCGTGCCTAGTTTTGTGTAGGTAGGTACGAGGTTCGATTCCCATATAAGAAGGCGAAATATTTTCTTCGAACAAAAACATTTCAGCAGGCCAGGGAATGACGAATTATGATACAAATTTCATTGTAGTGGAACTCTAAATTAAGTGGTTCATTCAATTTTGGATTTTTGAAATATTATATGTATTTCTTTCTGATCAGGCAACCTGATAGGGGCCTGATCAGGCAACCAGGTCAGGCCCATATGTGACACAACGTTACATTTCCTAGTAGGGCCCTTTCAGGCTACCTTATTAGTGCCCTATCAGAGCAGTCAGACAACCTGATCGGGCCCTGATTTGGGCCCTATCAGAATTTCTACGCGGGTTGTCATCAACACGGCCGCACACATCTTTGACTCATTAATTCTCATACTTTCATCAAGCGATAAAGCATTATCCCCAAAAACAAGCCAATCATCCATCCGGCCGCGAATCGTCAGTACCAGAAAGTGCACATATTCTACAAGCGATGAGATGGTCTCGTTGGTAGCGTTCCTGGCTTCGGTCCGCAGGGGCGCGGGACGTTCCCCGCGCTCAGTGCTTTTTTTTAAATGATTACTATTATTAATTCTTATTTGATTATTTTTGTTAGTTATCATTATTATTTTAATTAGTTATCTTTTAGTGTCGAAAAATTTATCGAGCACTCCGACCGCTTATTTTATTCGTTTGTACGATAATTTAAATATAATAATAAATCTAAATTTTAACTTACTTATCTTCTAAAAAATTGTTTGCGCTTTACTCACACCCGTCCCTATGCCAAATAAATGGTAATCCATAAAATTAAGCGGAAATATATTTATATTCGTATTATTATATTCATTCTCATATACTTTCATCAACTGATAAAGCATTATCGCCAAAAACAAGCCATTTATCCATCCGGCCGCGAATCGTCCGTACCAGAAAGTGCGCATATTCTACAAGCGATGAGATGGTCCCTTTGGTAGCGTTCCTGACTTCGGTCCGCAGGGGCGCGAGATCGTTCCCCGCGCTCAGTACTTTAAAAAAATTTATTATTACTATTAATTCTTATTTGATTAGTTATCCTTATTATTTTAATTAGATATCTTATAGTGTCGAAAAATTTATCGCGCACTCCAATCGCTTTTTTATTAGATTGTACGTTAATTTAAATGTAATAATAAAACTAAATTACAACTTATTTATCTTCTAAAAAATTGTTTACGCTATACTGACACGCGTCCCTATGCCAAATAAATTGTAATTCATAAAAGTAAGCGGAAATATATCTAAATTCGTATTATTATATTAATTCTCAAACTTTCATCAACCGATAAAGCATTATTCCCAAAAACAAGTCAATCATCTATCCGGCCGAGAATCGTAAGTGCCAGAAAGTGGCATTTTTGTATGTTTTTACATTTACAGGTAATTTGCATTGTAATGGGGTTAATTGTTTATTTGCGAACACTCACCATTGACAGAACAAAAAAAATTTAATCGTAAAACATTATGAGCAGTTTTCCTATTTTCAGAATAATGTTCTTTCAATGAGCGTGTTTCACGTATAAGAATTCGCCCCATACAAAAAGAAAATAATAATTTAAAAGACAACAGAAGAGCACTGAGCGCGGGGAACGATCCCGCGCCCCTAAGCTAGGAACGCTACCAACTGGACCATCTTTAATGTACGTGATTTGTGATTTGAAATTTGAAATTTGTGAAAATTTAATGTACGTGATTGATTTAAAAGAAATTTTAATAAAGTATCGAATGACTGTGATGATTACCTAGTGAGTTTAAGAATTTAAAAATTTTCTTCCAAAATAAACAAAAACTCGAAATTTACATTACTCAGTTATATATTGAGTTGTGTGATCACGGAGAGTTCGAGAGAAACTGAGTGGTGTCTTAATTTCGTGAAGCTTATTAGAGTCTTTATTTTGCGAACCGGGCGAGAAAGATCCTTTAGGCAGTGACGTATCAAGAGAAATAAAATTGGTGCGTCACACAGTGGGGCAGAATCCCAAAAAGCTGGCCAAAAGTGAAATTTTTGAGTTGTATATATTCGTCTATATATGTTCAGATCTTGTTTACTGATAGTCCTAGGACGAAATTCCGGACCGGGCAGGTTTATACCTGCTCTAGGGTCGCCTCGACATCAGTCGACATTCAGCCGCCGTTCGGTACGCATTAAACAAGCGTACGCGTCGAAAATTTCTTGCCTGTTTCGAAGTGCTGTGAAACGGACGAAACTGTCTCAATTTTAATTCTGCAAAATGGAAAAACTTTCTGAAGGTATGCAGAAAATATAATTATGCACAGTTATTGCTTATTTTATGTTTGAAATATCTAAATTTTGCAACAAGTAAACATAAAAAATTATACATTTTTTTTCGAAAATCGATTTTCTAAAGTAGTTTTAAAAATGTCTTCGCGAGTCTCGACCTTGTTTCAATAAGAAACTGATAGTGTACAGTACTAAATATAATATACTAAAAAACTGGCTGCTCAGGAGTGCTCAACGAATAGTTAGACTAATTTTTAGGGAGAAATACGTGGCGCGACATTAACGGACGTGTGAATGTAATCCATTGATTATTACGTTACAGCGCGTTGGTATATTTTCTGTCTATTAACATAGATTAATATTTATTTATCAATTCCATTTGTAGTATGTTCATTTATTGATTAATATTCATAGATCATTTAAATTTTAATACAGTAATTTATTATTCTAAATGTACGCTTTACGAAAATCTCAACGTTTTATAAAATATTCCTGCAAGAACTCTCAGTAGCTAGAACTGTGTTTCCCCCATGTTTGTACGGCGTAACGGTTTTCGGCAGTAAAGGTGTATTAGTGTATACGTACATAGTGTATACGTACATAGTGTATACGTAGTGTAGACGGCGATTCGGCAAGGAGTGACGAGGGGCTCCTAGAGCAGCCATGTATGAAAGAAAGGAGCCCGCCTGCTGTTCAGGCTTTATTATACCTCTTGTATACTGCCACAGAGGTGATTCTCGTTAAGACAGATTTCATGTAATTTCGGTTTTTTTCGTGCAGAATGTATGTAAATATATTTGTTAATCATTTATATCATAAATATTCGTTTTCTTTATAAATATAACATCATTTTTAGTAGTAATAAATTATTTTTGTACATTTCGAGTCAGAACACCGTATATAGTTTTGTTAAGTATAAAATGATTTCAAAATAATGTCATTCAATTTTGTACATGTTTATATTGGTATTTTACAGAGTCTTCCCAATCTTCAAATATGGAATTATCAAGAAGAGATGTTTTTTCATGGTGAAAGACAGTTTAAAAAACGAACAGAAATTCGTTATTAGAGTTTTGAAAGATGCAATTTTCAATAAAACAGAACATGTGATACAAGTAGACGAGGATGAAAAGTCATTAGGACTGTTATTTGCAAATTTTCGATCCAAATGGAAAGCAGCAAATAGAGGCCAAGAAAAGTTTCTAAAAAATAATGAAGAATGGTTGAATGGCACCGTATGTTTTTCAACATTATCCGATACTGAATGCACAACATCAACATCTGAGAAGATTGTGAAGAATGATGAAAAAGGAACATCTGGACGACCTTCGAAATCCTTTGCTTCATCCAGCGATAGATCTAAGAGGCGAAAGACTGAAGAAATACGTTCTACTTTATCTACAGAAGAATTGACGTATGCTGCTCAAATGAGTTTAAGGACTTCTGGTCAAGTGGATGCTGCTCAAGTTCTTAAAGATGTCACATTAACCAGCCCAACAAGAGCCTCAAAATATATAGCTGCTGGTCGGTCAAAAAATGAGACACCTTTAACCCCAGACGAAGCACTTTCTTTGATGATCGAGAAAGGAGAATCAAAGCGCTCTTATCAGCTATCAAGAAATGCAGCTAGAGCACGTAAATGCAAATTATACCCATCATACCATGAAGTAGAAAAAGCAAAAAATCGTTGTTATCCATCAGTTGTGTACATGAATATTACTGAGTCGTGCGCACAAATTAAACTACAGGCTTTACTTGATCATACCACATACAGAATTATACAACTTCAGGCTGATGTCATCGATACTCTAAATTCTGAAATTCTGCAAAAATTAGTACTTCACTGTAAATGGGGATGTGATGGAAGCAGCGGTCAAAGTGTTTATAAGCAAAAATTTGATGAGGCTGGAAAATCTGATGAAAGCATTTTTTATACTTCTCTGGTACCTTTGCAATTAATCTACAACAATCACGAGACGGATGAAGGAACTATTGTGTGGAAAAATCCTAGACCTTCATCTCCTCGATTCTGCAGACCAATACGATTGCAGTTTGTACATGAAGATGTACAATCAACATTGAAAGAAGTTACCGACATTGAACAGCAGATTGCGGGTCTTGCACCATACACTACTGAACAAAATGAAAAATCAATTTCAGTAACCTATTGTATGTCGTTTACGATGATAGACGGCAAAGTCTGTAACGCTGTAACCGGTACCACTTCTGCACAACGCTGCTTCCTGTGCAAAGCCACCTCTAAAGATTTTAATAACATCGACAAAATTATAAAAATGGACATTACTACAGATAATTTAAGATTTGGCATATCTACATTACATGCGTGGATTCGTTTTTTCGAGTGCTGTTTGCATTTGTCGTATAAGCTCACAACTCAAAAGTGGCAAGCTCGTGAAGAGGAAGTGAAAAAGATTGTGAAAGTACGCAAGGAAGACATACAGACTCAATTTAAGACAACACTGGGGCTTATCGTTGATCGACCAAAGCCAGGATATGGCAGCTCAAACGATGGAAATACCGCCCGCCGCTTTTTCGAAAATGCTAATATATCTGCTGAAATAACAGGAGTCGATGAAAATTTAATTCACCGATTTCATGTTATTTTGCAGGCAATTTCAAGCGGGTATGATATAGACGAAGAAAAATTCAAAGACTATTGTGTAAATACTGCCCGTTTATTAGTTGCTTTATATCCATGGTATTACATGCCAACATCTGTGCACAAAGTGTTGATGCACGGAGCAGAAATTGTAAAATATGCCCTTTTACCGATCGGACAACTTTCTGAAGAGGCCCAAGAGTCACGCAATAAGGACATAAAGGACATTACATCATTCAAGAAAATGCTCTCGAGAATCGAATATGAGAGACATTTTCTATAGGCTCTTAGTATCATCAGATCCATTTCTCTCAAGCATCAGGAAATTGCCCCAGAGACCGGCGAAATCTTTACATAAAGAAGCTATAGAAATGTTGAAACAACCTGAAGTCACCACACAAGAGATAAGGAACGATTCCGATTTGGATACAAGTGGGTCAACATCAGAATCCGAATCGAATGATTCCAACATTGAAGATGACATACAAGATTTTTGTTACTAGAAGTAAATAACAGATATTTGATTTATTGCAAATTTTGTACTCAAGAAATTGTTCAAAAATAAAAACATGGCTCAAGAGATTTTCTACTCATTTAAACCTAAAAATATTATGAAACATTTTCTATTAAAAAATATTTAAAAATTGAAAATTTTTGTGGAATCGTCTATATATCGCGTCTGCTATTTTGAAAATTAACATTCCTATAACAAATTCGTAATCAGCGATCCCAAAAACCCTTGAGAAATATGATTGGGTATTTTTTACTGAATTATTTGACTAATTGGTTGAATTATGTCCGCCATTTTGGGTCCGCCATTTTGAAAATCGTAATTCTGATAACAGATTCGTATTCAGCGACCCCGAAAACCCCCGAGAAGAGAATTGGAGATCATTTTGGACACTTTCCGAATTTTGGCCAGCTTTTTGGGATTCTGCCCCACTGTGCGTCGATGGCGAACGAGCACAACTGTATCATGAGCTTGTGAAGGAACAAAAAAAAGACACACACCCTGTGGAAAGATCAGCAGCAGGAGTAGCAGAAACACGAATGAACGATTCCATCATTGTTGAGAGTGTACCTGCGAAATTCCGCAATAAAGCGAAACTCTTATTGCGACGACTACATGATGCGCCGTCTTCAGATTTTTCTTGGAATGCAGCCGGTGTGGTCTCTGTCAATGGAGAAACAATCAAACATTCAAACATTGTTGACCTTGTGAATGACGCAATGCGTGCGAGAAAGATGGCCAAACCGGCGGGTCGTAGAGTCTTTGCAAATTTTTTAAGGGCTATACAAGCACCTCGCGAGTTTGTGGGAAACGACGAACTGTGGCTGGAAACGCAAGCCAATTCAACATTACGCTCGCCCCGCAATAACAGCACGACCGACGCTGACGACGAGGACGTTAGCGATACTAGTCATTCAGAGTTCTACAGCGGTAGTGAGAGCAATAAATTAGCCGCACAGAGCGGGCGTGGTAAGAGAAAACGGTTCACCTGGTCCTCTCTCAAACTATCAGTATGAAAACACTTGAAAAAATTTACTTTGATCCTTCACATGAGGCGTCTTTTTCCGGTGCTACTAAGCTGTTACACGTAAGTCGTAAAAAGAAAATCTCCCAAAAAAAACGATACATTGGCTCGAAGCACAGGATGCTTTCACCAAGCATAGAGCGATACACCGACGATTTCCTCGGCGCATCTACAATGTGCAGAACATTGACGATGTTTGGGACGCTGATCTTGTAGACCTTCGTTCGCTCAAAAGTTATAACGATGGCTATACCTATCTTCTTGTGGTCATATATGTGCTCAGTAAGTACGCGTGGGTTGAGCCGGTGTACGACAAGGCTGCTTTAACAGTGGCTAACGCTCTGGCTCGTATACTTTCGCTGAAAAGCACAAACGGCCGATCTCCCGTTTGTCTACAATCGGACAAGGGTCGGGAATTTACAGGGTCAGTTTTTCAGACTTTCTTACAGAAGCATAATATTCAGTTCCGGGCGAGCCGCAACCCTGACGTAAAAGCAGCTGTTGTAGAGCGTTTCAATCGAACGTTGAAAGAAAGAATGTGGCGATACTTCACGTATTCGCGCCAAAAACGGTATATCGACGTTTTGCAGAATATAGCCTCCGCATACAATCGTACTATACACAGCGGTATTAGAATGACACCCGCATCTGTGACTTTGCTTACATCTGCTAAAGCGCGCGATAATCTAATGCGGCGATACAAATAACAGCATCCTGTACAGCGGTCGCCTCCTAAATATAAGCCGGGTGATATTGTCCGCATCAGTAGCGCGAAGGCTGCCTTTGCTAAAGGATACGAGAGCGGTTGGAGCAGTGAGCTGTTTAAGATACATCGTATATCCGTGAGTAGCCGACCTATCGTGTACATTCTGCATGATCTCAACGGCGAGGAGATTGACGGCTTTTTTTACGAACCCGAGTTATCTAGAGTCCAAAGGTGGGGTAAGAAAAAGTAGGCGCGATGAGTGATACCGAGTTTTTTGTAGTTCTACCTAGCAATAGCAGCATGAAGTACTACCCTAATAACCGGACGACACAATATACGACACACTTGCCACAGAGTGTAAATTTACGCGGTAAATGGGGCGTTTCCTTAGCCGAAATACACATACCGATGACTGTTCTACACGTGCCGCCTGAAGGTGAAAAAAACTTTATTAGTTTAGTGACGAACGCAGCGACCCCGGGTGTTGAGGCCAATGTCGATTTTAAAAACGAGCGTGCTTGCGTACCATCTGGAGTATACCGTAGAGTATACCGTCGCATTTTACCTCTCTTAAAACAGGGGGCACGAGCTGTCGGTAAAGAGGCTATACGGTCAGACCTTAATGTAGCGAGCGATATAATGGATGCGGGAATTCAGCCTAGGGAAGCCTTCAAATCGCGTTTGCGCGAATCGGGTGTGAGTTTGAAGCGAAAAGCTGAGGAAAAACTCAATAGCCTTATGCAGGGTTCAGGATATAAGACCTCGAAAAATCACAAGCTTGCACATTCACTCAGTAGCTACAGTGCGTTTAGCATCGGCCTAAAAAAGAAAACCGCCGCTGTGAAGAAAAAACGTACAAGCCGTGTTAAAAAAAAGAAGGGAACAGTTAGAAAGAGAACGTCGAAGAAGAAGAAGAAGTCGCGAGCTAGGACGGTGTCAGATATCTTCTCGTGAAAATGGCGTTCTTGCATGCCCATTCGTGTGAGTGTTTGAAGTCTGAGCTGGAACTATTCTCTCTACCGCCGACTCAAACAACCATCGAGGGAACGCAATGGGTGCACTATAAACCGATCTCATCTCTGACGGATGATTCACCAATAGAGTTTGTGGTACCTGGTCAAGGTGACGAATACATCGATCTTGCTCATACCATGCTAAACATACGCGCCCAAATACGCTCGAGCGCAGTGAAACCAGACCCTACCATTAGAGTGGGTCCGGTCAATAATTTACTTCATTCATTGTTCAATCAAGTCGATGTATTTCTCAATCAGAAACTCGTATCTCCGCCCAATAATGCTTATGCATACAGGGCATACATTGAAAACTTATTGAATTATGGGCAGGGCGCGAAAAGCTCTCATCTTTCAAGTTGTCTGTGGTACGGTAATACAGCCGGTAAAATGGACGATGTAGCAGAAGCTAATGCAGGCCTTGCTAATCGTCGAATGGTCCTCAATGGGCGCAATGAGATCGATCTCCTCGGTCACCTCCATTGCGATATTTTTAATCAAGAGCGATTTCTTATAAACGGCGTGGAGATGCGATTACGTCTTGTACGTACCAGCGACGCATTCTGTCTTATGACTTCCTCGAAAGATTTCAGCATGCATATTACCGAGGCATCGCTTCTCGTACGCCGCGCTAAAATTGCCCCTGGTATACTTTTAGCTCACGCGCGAGCATTATCAAAATCTACAGCAAAATATCCTTTGACACGTGTCGAGGTTAAGTCTATATCGATGCGTGCAGGTGTGCACGGCGATACCCTGGACAATGTTATACTGGGCCAACTGCCGAAGCGCATAATTATAGGGTTTGTCAATAATAAAGCATTCAACGGTAACCGCGCATTGAATCCGTTTAACTTTCAGAATTATAAAATTAATTATCTCGCGTTATATGCTGACGGTGTGCAGATACCATCGAAAGCACTCCAACCTAACTTTGACGACATACATCTATATGTGGATGCGTATCATACATTATTCTCAGGGACCGGCATTCACTTTCTCAATCAGGGTAATTCAATTACTCGCACAGCGTATCCCTGGGGCTATTGTCTTTTTGCGTTTGATCTAACGGCCGATCTTTCGGCGAACAGTAACAGTCATTGGAATTTGGTGAAACACGGTAGTGTGAGGCTCGAGGTACGCTTCGGTGAGGCGATAACTTCAACGGTAAATTGTGTCGTGTATGCGGAATATGATAACGTCGTGGAGATTGATGCTTCCCGGCAAGTTATTATAGATTTCGGCGGTTGAGCTCTTCAGTTCGAGCAGAGCGCTCACAGCAGAACCATCATGAGTATCGCGATAGACATACAAGGCTTAACGGATAAGCACTACAACTTTATACCAAAAGAAGTGGCTGTTGCGTCAATCGATTTATCGTGGCAGATCATTGGATCGTCGCTCCACCTCACGCGTACAGACAATTACCGCCGGATGTGAAAAGAGCGAACGAACGGGTGACGCGTGAGCATCACGGTATAAAATGGTTCGAGGGTCATACGCCATTACGCTGCATTGAGAGAATTTTGAGGGCAATCGCTACCGATTCTACGCGGATATTTGTACGAGGCGCCGCTAAATCATCCTATTCAGCGCAACTCACCGGTTACTATATTATAAATTTGGAGGAGGACGAGGATACTATCTCATTTCAGCATCTTCCGGAGGCCGGTACACATTGCTCATATCACGCAGCGATACGGAAAAATCAATCGTATAAGTGCGCCCTGGATAATGTGATGAGAATTAAAACACTGCTCTGTCAGAGCGAGCGTCGCGAATCGCTATGGGAATATAGGACAACAACAGCGTTATCGGTTGGCTTGCCCTGCGACGTGTCCTGCTATGAACAGCCTTCAAATCCTCGACTCTCTACGTGATATAAAAAAGCACGCTGTTGGTGTATACCCCGCAGATCGGATACCAAAAGTTTGGACAAAACCAACGGCTATTGTCGTGAATACTGATGGATATAAACAGCCCGGCACCCACTGGATCGCCATGTACGTCGATCGTGACGGACGTGGATGGTACTTCGACAGCTACGGTCTACCACCAATCATCCCACAGCATGTCCGTCGACTCCGAGGAAACTGTAAACTCTTCCGATACAGCACTGATCAGCTTCAAGCTGCGGATTCACAGTGCTGCGGACAGTATTGCATTATGTTTCTTCATTATATGTGTACTGGCTTCGGTATGCATAAGTTTAGAAGCGTATTTTCAAATGATCTATCGCGCAACGATAAAATAGTTGACGATTACTACAAGGCCTTTACCCGTAAGCAGAATAAAGCTACGCGTAAAATGTTCAATAAGGGTCTGCCCACAGGAGGCAGCAATTCCTTCAATCATAAAAGTTTACATTGTGTACAGGGCTGCTGCTCCCGTAACCGTTAACCGTTCAATAAAATGATGACGGTTGAAATATTTCTCTGTGTCTCGAACTTTATTCAGCGGCGCATAGCAACGACATCGTCAGCAATTTTGCTAGAGGTCCCGTCTGGCGCTCTTCGACATCAGCCATTTAGTTTTGCGCGAATCTTGGCGAAATGTGGTGGGGGAAACGGACGTGGTGGGGGAAACGGCGGTTATGATGGGTCCGTATAGCAGGCCTATAAAGGATCAGTCGTTCTCGGGTGGCAACAGCAGAAGCATATGCAGAGAAAACGGTGCGAGTTAAAAGTACGCGTTGAAGCATTCTTGCAAAACTTAGCTGCTCTTCAAACGCTCATCCAGAGAAGAACAGCGTTACAAATTTTAACCCGTGAAATTCAAAAGCTCGATATTAGCGATGGACTTCTCCCAAATCAACAAGATCGGAAAGTTGTCGGAGTTCCTTCCGGCGAAAAAACTGTGGGAGCTTTTGCTAAAAACTGACTACAAGATTTCTGATGTACGGGCCGTAAAAACACGCTTCGGGCCCCGAATCATTGTTGAAGTGGACAGGGAGTTCACGTGCTTTCTACTATCCAGATTCACCAAAGTTCTGGAAAACGAAACGCTGTTCCAGCAGATGGTAACGGCTGCGCGCGAGAATAATCTTCTCATGGAATTCTTCGGGGACGATTTTAACAGTCTGGAATTCAAGCCAGCCGCCGCGTAGTGCAGCGTCTGCAGTTCCCGCAAAAGACAACGACATCTCGCTTGCGTGGTTCAGTCTACCCAGAGCAGCCATGGCAAGCGCGACGCCCGATAATAGCTGCTATAAACCGTGCCCGCTGCTGCTACAAATATCCCATAATCTCAACAATTGCTTGACAAAAAGTGTGCGGTTGGGTATTGAAGTTATCGGTGCTAATCAATTACACCCTGTCATACGCTTTACATGCGACAGCAACGGCTGGGCAACGCTAAATACTCCATCGTGGTTGGATTTTCGCGAACGTCTCTCTACGATCACAGCGTATCTCAACGACGAGGGAAACACTCCTACGGTCCACACCGTGGTTTCCTGCGATAGTTACAATTTAGAATACGGTGAACATCTCAACCAGCCCACCGTAACTATCCTAAACTGCAACGACTACGGAGCAAACGCTATACACCATACGGCGCCATTCTTCACCTTCATAAAAGATGACTTCGTCGTGATGCAGCTATTGGAGGAACGCATAAACGACTACATGGCATGGCTTCATCGTTCCACCGAGGACGTGACAAAGTGTAAAAATACAGTTGTCAGCGTAATCGCAACCGAAATATTCAGCATGACAGCGCGTCGTTTATGACGACGGATTCGTAAAAGGAAGACGAAAATTCAAGCAAGCGTTCAACGCACCCTATCCTGTATTCCCGGCGAACTCTCCGCACGCGCCAGAACAAGCGTCACCGATAATCTCATAAATCATCAGTTGAAACGGTTAATTAGCAGCGATATCATGTACATGTCATAAAAATGTATACTTTGTGAACATATTTGAATAAAGCAAAAAAAAAGGGGCCACTATGGCGAACCCTCCACTCCGGCCATCCCCCCTCCACGCGGGGCGTGGGGGGAAATCCCCACTCCATCCCTCCACCTCGGATACCGAGGAGGGGGAGGGGTGGGGGGGGGGTAAGGACGGTCATCCCCACTCCACCCCCCACCACCTCGGCTACCGAGGAGTGGGGATGAGGAGTGGGGGTCGCCATAGTGGCCCCCATACTACTTATATATATATATATATATATATAAAATAAACTACGCAGTTGATTTAGTGATAATGATAATAATTCATCGAGGCGATGGCGTCATCAGAAGCTTCTCGAATGTTCTAGAAGGTTCTCGATGACCTTGGGACCCCTCCCAAGGTCATCGAGAACCTTCTAGGGGGTGTCGGGTTACAGAATATGCCATCGTTCAAGGTTGTGAGGGGGAATTTTCGGGGCCAAATTTCCGGGAATTGTTTATATATATGTAGGGTTTGAGTTGAGGAAGGAGAAATCATTAACCGCGAAACACGAAGAGGAAACTACGATAAACCGAAAGAGAAACTTTATTGAAATATAAAGGTGAAAATTGAGAGAGATTCGTCTGGCGTCCGATCCCCTAGACCGCTCTGTCTAAACTAAGTCTTCTCCCGACTCGCCCCCACTCTCGACCGGCAACTCAGCCACGTCCCTGTTGGGCCCGGGGCCCCGTCCCACACTCGGCCTTTCCTGCCATTCTCCGGTCTCCGGAGAATAAATCTCGAACGGCTTCATCTGGTCGGCTGATGACGTCGTAATTCGAGGACCTTCTCCACTGGTCTGTCGAATCACCTCGTACCGATCGTTTCCCTTAACTCGGGTCACCTTGTAGGGCCCCAAATACTTGTTCCTCAACTTGGACCCTGGACCGAATTGCGTTCGTTTTACGGCAACCAGATCGCCAACGAGGTACTTCGTTGCTGGCTTGCAGGATCGATTGTACGCCCTCCGGTTTTCATCCTGAATTTTGCCTATGTTCCCCTTGGCGAGAACTCGTAGGGCCTCCCGTTCTTCGTCAAAATGTGATACCATCTCTTTTTCGATTAAATCGAGTATCTCAACGTCTTCTTTTTGTCTCATTCGCCCTCCGAAGAGCACTTCGAATGGGCTCAAACCCACACTTCGTTGGAATGTGCTATTGATGGCACACTGCACTTTGTCGACGTATCGATACCATCGATCAGCATTCTCGTACGCCAGCTTCGTCAAAATCGGGATTATTATTCGATTTATTCTTTCGACCTGTCCATTCCCCCTCGGAACACCCGTCGTGATGAGAACATGCTCGATATTCTCTTCGATGCAGTGGTTCCTGAAGTCCGCTGATGTGAACGCCGTCCCTCTGTCGCTGACGATTCGTTTCGGATTTCCAAAAACCTTCTGCTGGCTCTTCAATCGATCTAAAACTTCGCTCGTCTTCGTCGTTTTCGTTGGATAAACCCAAACGAACTTGGAGAACCCGTCGACCACTACAAATAAATATTTGTAAAGCTTTGACGTCGCCGTCATCGGCCCAAGATGGTCGACATGATACGTGGCGAGCGGGACATCGCCCTTCGGTACCGTCTTCAGCTCCCCCTCCTTTTTTCCTCGTTTTCCCTCGGACAGTATGTATCGCACACAACAACTGACGTATTTCTCGAGTTTCTTTGCCAAATTCGGAATATAGTACTCCGCTGTGATACTCTCGAGCATTTTTTTCACTCCGAAATGTCCATTCTCGTGCGTCTTTCGTATAATCTCGGCGTGCATACTTGTCGGTAGCACCACGACGTCCTTGTCTCCCACGCGCTTCATCAAGACTCCGCTTTTGCACGAGTAATCCTCGTACGGTTCGGTCTCGAGAATCTTCTTGATCACGCGCAGTCTTTCTTCGTCGTTCTGTTCCTTCTGTATCACCGGGACGATTTTGTCTTCGACTATCATCACTGGATACCGACTTAATGCGTCGACGTATTTGAGGCGAGTCCCCGCGCGATGCTCCACCTCATACTCAAACTCTTCCAACATCAAGGCCCACCTCGCGACTTTCGGTGAAATATCGATTTTACTCAGCGTCTTCTGGAGCGCCGAACAGTCGGTGACCAACTTGAATTTAATTCCGAGCAGATACACTCGAAATTTTTTGACTGCGTGGATCACTGCCAAAGCCTCAAGCTCATACTAGTGTAGTTTCTTTTCCGCCTCAGATGTTTTGCGACTCGTGAAATAGACAACGTGGAATCGGTCATCGTCCTCAACCTTTTGGAGCAATGCAGCCCCGTATCCTTCCTTACTGGCATCAGTGTGTAACTCCGTAACTGCGTTCGGTCTGTAAATTCGCTATATCGGTTCACTCACCAATAGTTGTTTTAGTTGATCGAACGCCCGTTCTTCCTCGACTTCGAAGCGGAACCTCTGGTTGGTTTTCAACAGCTCCGATAACGGTTTCGCGGTTTTGGCGTAATCACGGATAAATTTCCGGAAATAGCCGGTCAAACCGAGAAAACTTTGCACCGCCTTCTTCGACGTTGGCTTCGGAAAATTCTTGACCGCTTTAATTTTCGACGGTGACGGCCGAACGGTCCCTCCCTCGATGACGTGTCCAAGGTATTCCACTCGACGTTTCAAGAACGCGCACTTCTTCCAATTGATGGAAAGTCCCTTGTCCGCCGCGACTTTCAACGTTTCCTTCAGATTGTTCAGGGCTTCGTCTTCGTCCTTGCCTGGCACAATCAGGTCGTCTACGTATGTAAAAACTACACCTCGTCGGATTAAATCCTGAAATATTTCGTCGACGAATCGTAGAAATGATGTGGGACTCTCGCATAATCCGAACGGTGTCTTGTTGAACTCGTACTGCCCATCCGGTGTTACGAACGACGTATAATTCCGACTTTCGAGGGCAACGGGACGTGAAAGAACCAGTTTTTCAAATCGAGTACCGAAAACACCCTTGCGTTCGCGAGGCCATCGACCCGATCGTCTATGAGTGGCATTGGAAACCGATCTCGCACAATCTTCTTGTTTATTTGACGGTAATCGATACACACTCGGTATTCGCCATTTTTCTTGGGTACTATCACGACTGGACTCGAATACTTACTCTTGCTCGGCTGAATTACCCCTGTCTTCAGCCATTCGTCTATCTGGTTGTCCAAGATAATTTTTTCCTTAACCGCCAGTCGTCGTGGCCTCATACAAACCGGCGTTTCATCTTGGAGTACAATCCTCGTCTCGACGTCTGTGACTACCTCTTTTTTCGGCACGTGCCCTTCGATGACCTTCTCGATTTCTTTGCGAAATCGATCCTCAACGTCGACCGACCTCGTCTCAATGAGATTCACGAATCTCAACTCGCGGAGTACGCTGTCGTCGGCCTCCTTTTCTTCGATGTTTTCTCCTGGTCCGATTTCGTCGTCTCGGTTCTCGTCAATTGTCAACTTTTTTATTGTGACAACCTCCTCGTATAATCACTTCCATTTGTCTCGTGATGTGTTTTCCAACCAGCATGACCTGACTCATGACGTGATCGGGAACAACGTAGATTTCACCATCGTATTCGTCGCCGTGTATCTTCATGGTTGCGCGAAAAACTCCGATCGCCCGCACTTGCGCACTCCCGAACCCTTCAAACGTGTTCGTTGTATTTCGCAGTGGCGGACTGCCCACCTTTTCATACTCACTGTTTCGCAGCGCCGTGTAGTCCGTACCGGTATCTATCATCGCCCGAATTTTAACACTGTTCAACTCGACCGTTATCTCGTCATCCGTCGACGATCGCGTCACTACGTTCACCGATTTCGCGTTACCGTATTTCGGCTCTTCTCGCCCATCGCACTTCGCCGCAATATGCCCGAACTTATTGCATTTAAAGCACTTCGGTCCATTGTCTTTATCCGGACAATTACGCGCGAGGTGTTCGTCAGACCCGCACCCGAAACACCTGACATCTTTCACACCTCTTTGTCTGACGTTCGTGCTTTTGCTTTCTTTCATCACGGCTTTCGTCTTACCTTTGTGCGTCTTAGCATCCGGTTTTTCTTTCATCCTGTCGTATCGCTCAAGATTTTTTCTGAGCTCACTAATCGTGCACGCACTATATAAAATCGCCTTCGAAGCCTCGTCGTCCTGCACACCATCGATGATATATTGCATCACCGCTTCTTCTTCCACATCACCTTGACTCGCGATTGTGCTCATGGCATAGACGTATTATCTCGGCGTTTCGTTCGACTGTCTCTTTCTTTTGGATAACTGTAAATGCACCATGTTCACTTTCGTCTCAAATTCTCTCACGAGATTCTTCTTCATCGATTTCCACGTCGTCAGTCCCTTTTGCAACGCAATGAACTGCTTCGCGGAACCTTTTAACAACTTTTTCGCGTAAATCACCTTTTGCAACTCGTTCCACTGCACAGTGGGGCAGAATCCCAAAAAGCTGGCCAAAATTCGGAAAGTGTCCAAAATGATCTCCAATTCTCTTCTCGGGGGTTTTCGGGGTCGCTGAATACGAATCTGTTATCAGAATTACGATTTTCAAAATGGCGGACCCAAAATGGCGGACATAATTCAACCAATTAGTCAAATAATTCAGTAAAAAATACCCAATCATATTTCTCAAGGGTTTTTGGGATCGCTGATTACGAATTTGTTATAGGAATGTTAATTTTCAAAATAGCAGACGCGATATATAGACGATTCCACAAAAATTTTCAATTTTTAAATATTTTTTAATAGAAAATGTTTCATAATATTTTTAGGTTTAAATGAGTAGAAAATCTCTTGAGCCATGTTTTTATTTTTGAACAATTTCTTGAGTACAAAATTTGCAATAAATCAAATATCTGTTATTTACTTCTAGTAACAAAAATCTTGTATGTCATCTTCAATGTTGGAATCATTCGATTCGGATTCTGATGTTGACCCACTTGTATCCAAATCGGAATCGTTCCTTATCTCTTGTGTGGTGACTTCAGGTTGTTTCAACATTTCTATAGCTTCTTTATGTAAAGATTTCGCCGGTCTCTGGGGCAATTTCCTGATGCTTGAGAGAAATGGATCTGATGATACTAAGAGCCTATAGAAAATGTCTCTCATATTCGATTCTCGAGAGCATTTTCTTGAATGATGTAACCTGTAGTTCTTTATGTCCTTATTGCGTGACTCTTGGGCCTCTTCAGAAAGTTGTCCGATCGGTGAAAGGGCATATTTTACAATTTCTGCTCCGTGCATCAACACTTTGTGCACAGATGTTGGCATGTAATACCATGGATATAAAGCAACTAATAAACGGGCAGTATTTACACAATAGTCTTTGAATTTTTCTTCGTCTATATCATACCCGCTTGAAATTGCCTGCAAAATAACATGAAATCGGTGAATTAAATTTTCATCGACTCCTGTTATTTCAGCAGATATACTAGCATTTTCGAAAAAGCGGCGGGCGGTATTTCCATCGTTTGAGCTGCCATATCCTGGCTTTGGTCGATCAACGATAAGCCCCAGTGTTGTCTTAAATTGAGTCTGTATGTCTTCCTTGCGTACTTTCACAATCTTTTTCACTTCCTCTTCACGAGCTTGCCACTTTTGAGTTGTGAGCTTATACGACAAATGCAAACAGTACTCGAAAAAACGAATCCACGCATGTAATGTAGATATGCCAAATCTTAAATTATCTGTAGTAATGTCCATTTTTATAATTTTGTCGATGTTATTAAAATCTTTAGAGGTGGCTTTGCACAGGAAGCAGCGTTGTGCAGAAGTGGTACCGGTTACAGCGTTACAGACTTTGCCGTCTATCATCGTAAACGACATACAATAGGTTACTGAAATTGATTTTTCATTTTGTTCAGTAGTGTATGGTGCAAGACCCGCAATCTGCTGTTCAATGTCGGTAACTTCTTTCAATGTTGATTGTACATCTTCATGTACAAACTGCAATCGTATTGGTCTGCAGAATCGAGGAGATGAAGGTCTAGGATTTTTCCACACAATAGTTCCTTCATCCGTCTCGTGATTGTTGTAGATTAATTGCAAAGGTACCAGAGAAGTATAAAAAATGCTTTCATCAGATTTTCCAGCCTCATCAAATTTTTGCTTATAAACACTTTGACCGCTGCTTCCATCACATCCCCATTTACAGTGAAGTACTAATTTTTGCAGAATTTCAGAATTTAGAGTATCGATGACATCAGCCTGAAGTTGTATAATTCTGTATGTGGTATGATCAAGTAAAGCCTGTAGTTTAATTTGTGCGCATGACTCAGTAATATTCATGTACACAACTGATGGATAACAACGATTTTTTGCTTTTTCTACTTCATGGTATGATGGGTATAATTTGCATTTACGTGCTCTAGCTGCATTTCTTGATAGCTGATAAGAGCGCTTTGATTCTCCTTTCTCGATCATCAAAGAAAGTGCTTCGTCTGGGGTTAAAGGTGTCTCATTTTTTGACCGAACAGCAGCTATATATTTTGAGGCTCTTGTTAGGCTGGTTAATGTGACATCTTTAAGAACTTGAGCAGCATCCACTTGACCAGAAGTCCTTAAACTCATTTGAGCAGCATACGTCAATTCTTCTGTAGATAAAGTAGAACGTATTTCTTCAGTCTTTCGCCTCTTAGATCTATCGCTGGATGAAGCAAAGGATTTCGAAGGTCGTCCAGATGTTCCTTTTTCATCATTCTTCACAATCTCCTCAGATGTTGATGTTGTGCATTCAGTATCGGATAATGTTGAAAAACATACGGTGCCATTCAACCATTCTTCATTATTTTTTAGAAACTTTTCTTGGCCTCTATTTGCTGCTTTCCATCTGGATCGAAAATTTGCAAATAACAGTCCTAATGACTTTTCATCCTCGTCTACTTGTATCACATGTTCTGTTTTATTGAAAATTGCATCTTTCAAAACTCTAATAACGAATTTCTGTTCGTTTTTTAAACTGTCTTTCACCATGAAAAAACATCTCTCCTTGATAATTCCATATTTGAAGATTGGGAAGACTCTGTAAAATACCAATATAAACATGTACAAAATTGAATGACATTATTTTGAAATCATTTTATACTTAACAAAACTATATACGGTGTTCTGACTCGAAATGTACAAAAATAATTTATTACTACTAAAAATGATTTTATATTTATAAAGAAAACGAATATTTATGATATAAATGATTAACAAATATATTTACATACATTCTGCACGAAAAAAAACCGAAATTACATGAAATCTGTCTTAACGAGAATCACCTCTGTGGCAGTATACAAGAGGTATAATAAAGCCTGAACAGCAGGCGGGCTCCTTTCTTTCATACATGGCTGCTCTAGGAGCCCCTCGTCAGTCCTTGCCGAATCGCCGTCTACACTACGTATACACTATGTACGTATACACTATGTACGTATACACTAATACACCTTTACTGCCGAAAACCGTTACGCCGTACAAACATGGGGGAAACACAGTTCTAGCTACTGAGAGTTCTTGCAGGAATATTTTATAAAACGTTGAGATTTTCGTAAAGCGTACATTTAGAATAATAAATTACTGTATTAAAATTTAAATGATCTATGAATATTAATCAATAAATGAACATACTACAAATGGAATTGATAAATAAATATTGATCTATGTTAATAGACAGAAAATATACCAACGCGCTGTAACGTAATAATCAATGGATTACATTCACACGTCCGTTAATGTCGCGCCACGTATTTCTCCCTAAAAATTATTCTAACTATTCGTTGAGCACTCCGGAGCAGCCAGTTTTTTAGTATATTATATTTAGTACTGTACACTATCAGTTTCTTGTTGAAACAAGGTCGAGACTCGCGAAGACATTTTTAAAACTACTTTAGAAAATCGATTTTCGAAAAAAAATGTATAATTTTTTATGTTTACTTGTTGCAAAATTTAGATATTTCAAACATAAAATAAGCAATAACTGTGCATAATTATATTTTCTGCATACCTTCAGAAAGTTTTTCCATTTTGCAGAATTAAAATTGAGACAGTTTCGTCCGTTTCACAGCACTTCGAAACAGGTAAGAATTTTTCGACGCGTACGCTTGTTTAATGCGTACCGAACGGCGGCTGAATGTCGACTGATGTCGAGGCGACCCTAGAGCAGGTATAAACCTGCCCGGTCCGGAATTTCGTCCTAGGACTATCAGTAAACAAGATCTGAACATATATAGACGAATATATACAACTCAAAAATTTGACTTTTGGCCAGCTTTTTGGGATTCTGCCCCACTGTGCGGCGTGGACCAACACTTAGTCCCGGAGCGTGGTCGAGCGAGGTTACCGTCCAAAAACGTCAAGCGCAAAACCGAGCGAAAGGAGAAATAAAAGGAGAGACAGAAAAGACGACTAAAGGACGTCGAATTCAAGTCGAGTTTTTGTTGGAAAGGATCTTCCCGGCGAAAACGTAAGTCCTTCCTCTTTCTCTTGGGCGAGAGCGGCTAGCAAAAGCCGTCAAACTCAGTTCGGGAAAGTCTAGTCGCACGGGCGACCGTTAACAATTCGTTCCCCTCACCCCTCCCCCGTCATTCCCGATCGTCGTCCCCTTGCCGTGCGCGTCGCTTTAATCAAGTGTAAATTAGATTTACGAACGAAAAATCCGTGCGAGTGATTCGGGCCATTACCCGAATATTAAAGTATTAATTATCGCAAATAAATAAAGTGTACAAATTAGATTAGCGAATTATAGAGTCAGTGCGAGCGATTCGAGCCATTAGCCCAAGAATTGGGATAAATAATTATTGCAAAGAAAGTGTAAAAAGGTGTTCGTGGCGGATCCGCGGTGTCCCTCGCGCGCGCGTAGCAGCGGCCGCCTCGTGTAGCACGACCGTCGGCCGACTCCAGCAACAGTCCCCGTGAGAATAAATCGCGGCGCGATAAAATCGCGCAATTAGTATTTTGAGATTTTTGGCTTTTGCGTATTATTAATTCGCGTATTGTAAAATTAAGTTTAAAATAGTCGTGGTCCAAGTTAAGTGGCCATTGTGTTCGAGAACCCCGTCCGTCCCCAGATACCCTGAGACGTCCCCATTTCCATTTGTAGCGAGTCCCTCGCTTGCCGGCCGAAGGCCGTGTTTGTTTGTTTTTTTTTTGTTTATTTCGAGATTGAGTACGCGTTAAGCGCGTTGCCCGAGACAGGCTGGCACCCAATATAAATTTACGAAATTTATGAAGAGAAAATATTAAACGGGTCGAGAAAATAGCGTTGGGATTTCGCGTGTCCGGTAACCCGTCAAATAATTCGAGTCAAAATTATTATCATTGCGAAATCTTTTTTTTATATCGAGTCTTCCTTTCAATATTGGTTTTTATAATTTATCACTTAAATTCACTTATTATTGTATCGAGCTTCACTTAGAGCTTTGTGTAAAATAAATTATAATTGAATGTTTTTTTGGTGTTGACCCATCAGTAATTTTCCCATTCCCCCTCCCACCGCCAACGTTAACACGCGATACCCGTCATAAAATTGGCGCCCAACGTGGGGCCCGAAAATTGGCGCACAACGTGGGGCACCACGACTATTATTGTTATTAAATTATTATTGTTAATTTTTGAATCAATAATAATTATTTTTCGAGAATTATTATTTTTCGTTTCAGATCAAATAAAACATTTATTCGGAGTAAACGATTCAAATTGAATAGTTTTTTTGTGCGTTTCTTGCGAAAATAATAATTACCCCCACCCCTGACAGGTATAACTTGTCCCGCCACGGCACTCGCACTTCAAGAATATTGAGAGGATCGGAAAAATTCGGACGACCGAGTTTCCGTTTAATGGTCGCACTTGATTATTTTTTTTAGTTTCGCTAACAATACTAGAGAATAAAATTGTTTTTCTGTGTTAGTGATTGGAATCTATTTTTTCGCATATTTTTGCGCTGGCAATTGAAATTGTTATTTTTGTATTATTGCTTTGGCAATTAAAAATTAATTGCGCGTTATTGCTCTGGCAATTAAAAAATTAATTGGTGCATTATTGCGCGGGCAATTGAAAATTTGATTTTTGCGTTATTGCTCTGGCGATTAAAAAATTTGTGCACTATTGCGCTAATAATTAAAATTTGATTTGGCGTTATTGCTCGGGCAATTAAAATAGCTTTTCTGCATTGTTGCTTTGGCAATTGGGGAACATTCATTATCGTTTAAGGGAATCCCGCTTGAATAAAGAATACTGAGCTGATATTTTGTTTTGTGGTGAATTGAGCCTCACTTAAGATATTTGCATACTGCGCTGTTCGTTCATTTTGTCGGAATTGATTTTTTTTATGAAATAATATTATTGACTACCTGTTTTTTTGTGTTTTCTTGCTTTTGTATTTTCTTTCTTGCATTTTTTTGCAATTGGTACTGTTTGGCCATTTGTTTTTTTGGTGTGTTTTTTTTTCAATTCCGAAGATTTTTGGAATAGCTTAATATTGACACGGAATAGGCTTGCTTGGTATCTTTGTGTATTTTGCGATGACTTTTGTCATGACGGTATAAATTCCCATTTTTTTTGTTTGTTTGCGCTTTATCGTTTTCCTCGCTGACCACGCATACTGACCCCCCCAATTTTCTTCACGTTTTGGTGAAGTGCTGACCCGCGCCCCAATACCTTTCATTACGAAGCCCTCATAAAGACCGCGACGCTGAGTCTCTCGCGAACGGTCACCCCATCCCCAAACGGTCCCCAAATATTTTCTATTCTTTCGTGGGGCCTCCTGAATAATTTAAGGAACATTTCATTGTTTTAGCTGGGAATCAGACATCCCTTACGGAATAATTATTCAGTTGGCCGAATAGAGTAAAGAATAGAAGACTCGACAACTCTTAAATTTTCTCGGCATTAAGGGAAATTTTTGGAGAATATTGCGTTGTCAGAGTCCGGGAAATAATACTCCTCGGGAACTTAGAGTCAGTTTATCAAAATAAACCGAAATAACGTTACAGTCCTCGGGAGTAGAGTCAACAAACGAATCGTCGAGTAAGACTTTCCATTATCTGTTTATTGCGGTATTTTTTCTTTTAAAAATTGAGTTATTGAAGCCATTGGGTTTTACTTAATTTTTTTTTTGGGTTTTGGTTTTGACCAAAAATTTATATTCCGTTTTAACCGTGCCGCGGAGGAATCGCGCGCGGTTTCCCCCTCCCCAACCCCCCAATCTTTTTCGTTTATTGCGTTTAGCACATCCGCAAAATGGCAGATACCCCAGTGACGACGAGTACAGTCACGACCCCCACCCGTATGTCCCCCGTTATGACCACTTCCCCAATAGATCGCCCCCGAGGACCGACATCGCCCCTCTCAGTGGATGTAGCCAATCTCTCGCTGATGGCTACGGAAGAGAGGATAGCACGACAAAAAGTTGAGCGGTTGACGACAATGCGGGACATTCTAGCAGCCTGTGACCGAGCGAGTCTCAACACGGACGGGACACAAAGCGAGGTACAGGATCGCCTCATCCGGCACGAAATAAGGACACGGATTCCAGGAGCCTTAATCCGTTGGGATGTCCGGAAGGATGAGCGGGGGGACGCCCCCCCCTCTTCACGCTAGCGGAGACTGCCGGTCCAGCAGGATCGGAGATCGGCAACAGGAACAGTCAGTCCGACACCCGCGCCCCGAGGAAACGTCACCGCAGCCCCCGACCGTACCACGGTCACCTTTGCCCTTCTCCCTTCCCAGTCACCCCACCAACCATCCAAAACCTTCCCCACGTCAAGCCCAACAGCCGCAGGATTGCTAAGCATCAGCGGTAGCCAGGAGTGGCCACCGCATGACACGTATACCCTGTCGGCACCCATCCCCCGGAACAGTACCCGAATAGGACCCCTCCCAAAGGCTCGATCGCGACATGCAGACCCTCCCCCTCTCCGAACCCGATCCCAGCAGGCTCGTCACAGTATTACGACTCGCAAGGGCTACGGCATGCGAGGGGAATAGACCATTGGCAGAGATACGGGCCCCGATTCGCGGGGAATCCGGACGAAGATGCCGAGGAATTTCTGTGGAGGATGCACGAATACTGTATCTCCAGGAAGCTTACGGAAGAAGATCTGATGGACGCCCTTCCCGAAGCTTTCACCGGTGACGCGCGCCTATGGTTGAGAGTAGAACGAAAGGAGTGGAGCTCGTACGAGGAATTCGTCTTCTACTTTCGGGAACGATTCGGCCATGGAGACCTACAGGAACGTCTCCGAAAGGAAATAGAACTCCGCACGCAGGGGCCGGGAGAGCCTATGGCGGAGTTCTTTGTGAAAATAAAGACCCTCTTCAATCACCTGAACCCACCGTTGAGTAAAGAGACTCAACTGGATATATGTTGCGAGAACCTGCATCCGGATTACGCCGAGCACATCCAGCGGAAGGATGTGAGCAGCTTCCTCGATCTCCAGCGGCTGAGACGCAGCCGCGAGATATTTTGGGGAAAGGCGAAGGCATACAGGGCACTGCCGAAGAAGGGTCTGACATTCGTGCCCTCGGCATCGTATGAACAGCGTGGCCAGGAGGCCCGCATGAAGATAGCCGTCCTGGAGGAGCCAGAGGAATACGAGCCCGCCGAGTATGAGGAGCCCTACCCCTCTCCCCCGCCTACCCCTCCGCCTTCGAGCCGAACCCCTCGCCAGAACCCCTCCGACTGAGCCGCGAAGACCAAGGGTCATAGCGGCTACCCAAAGAAGGCGAAGCAGCCTCAGAAACCCCCTTCCCCACCTAAACCCCCATCCGCCCCTTGCTCCCCACATACCTGGAAAAACCCGCCAGCAAAACTCCCCGCGAATCCCCCACGAATTCCACGAAGCCCGTCCCCGAAACAACCTCGACCCAGCAATCCTGAAGGACCTGGCCCGAGGTGCTACAACTGCCGGCAACCGGGGCACCGTTACCGGGAGTGCACACAGCTGATGGGCCGATTCTGCAGAATCTGTGGATGGCCCGGATGTGATGTAAACTCGTGCCGGAATTGCGAACGAAAGCGTTCGGAAAACGCCCGGTCGGGAGGGCAGTAAGCCCCTGTGCCTCCCGACGGTCGTTAAAGAAGGAGAACCTCCTTCAGGTGCCCCGACCCCAGCCGCAGCCTGACTGTGCTATGACGAGCGTAGCACCAGCGCGGCGAGCAGAGTCCAACCGGCCCCCGACAGAACCAGAAACCGAAACAGACTTGTTCCCGTGCGAACATATGGCTCCCCGAGAAAAGGAAGGTGTGGCTGACCGAGAAGAAATGTTTATCGGAGCTTTAAGTATGGATGCTCGCCACCACTTATGGATTAACGTGGGTAGCGAACTCCTATTGGTGTCGGTAGACCCTGGTTCTACGAAAACGTACCTCGGGCTGGAGGTAGCAAGGAGGAGAGGACTCCTCTTGCAACCGATAGTGGAGAGCGTTCGGTTCGCCAACGGGGCAGTAGTTCCGGTAGACGAGGCAATCACCCTGACCTTCGATCTCGCGAGAAAAGTCCAATCCCTCCAGGTACACGTTAGGTTACGAATTTGTTATGGGGATTGACTTTTTGAGATTGTTCGCAATGCGTGTGGATTACAAAACGGATACGTGGTCCCTCCACGGTGGTCCGGAGCGTAGCTTCGCGACACCGGGTGGGCCACGTTGGAGCATCCCCACATTCCCCGAGGCTGCAGGCTTGGAACCTGCCTCGGTTTCGGCAAATAGATGTCTAGAATCCCTTCTGGACGAGTTAGTATCCCCCTCACAGGACGGACAGTTAGGACGAACGAACCTGACGCAACATTACATCGACGTGCAAGGGCACCCCCCTATCCGACAGAAGCCCCGTACAATTTCGTCGTACCTCCTCCGAATAGCCCAAGCCGAAGTCGATAAAATGGTCCAAGAGGGAGTGATCGAGAGAACGAAGAGCTCTTGGCTGAGTAACCCGGTGATCGTCCCGAAGCCAGGGGAAAGCATCGTTTCTGCATTGACTATCGCGACGTGAACCGGGTAACACTGAAGGACCCCTACCCTCTTCCCAATATGGATCGGATCTTGGATGGTCTTCGGCTAGCCCGGTTCATCTCAAAGTTGGATCTGAGCCAGGCTTATTTCCAGATCCCTGTAGACCCCCAAAGTCGTCCTGTCACCACCTTCGCCGTTCCTCGCCGAGGACTTTTCCAGTTCAGGAGAATGCCGTTCGGGCTGACGAACGCACCAGCGACGTTTCAGCGGCTGATGGACCACCTCATCGATCCAGCATGGGAGCCCCATGTCTTTGCGTATCTCGATGACGTGATCATCGCCACCGACACCGAAGCCGAGCACTTCGAGTATTTGAGGATCGTCCTGAAAGTCTTCCGAGCCGCGGGGCTCACCATCATCCGGGAGAAAAGTGAATTTTTCTGCCCGAAAGTAACGTATCTAGGATACGCCATCGGCCGGGACGGATTGAAGGCAGACCCGGAAAAAGTTGCCCCCATTCTAGCCTACCCTCCACCCAGGACCCTTCGGCAATTACGCCGTTTCCTGGGGATGGTAGGGTGGTATGCCCGATTTTTACCCACCCTTTTGCGGGATAAAATTCCCCTGTCCGAGCTCCTGAAAAAGGACGTTCCCTGGAACTGGGGGACCGAACAGCAGGAAGCTTTCGAGTCTCTCCGCGAAGCCCTAAGTCAGACCCCAATCCTAGCCCGCCCCGATTTCACCCGCCCTTTCGTCCTTCAGACAGACGCTAGCGACTCGGCCGTGGGAGCCGTCCTGACGCAGGAATTCGACGGTGAAGAACATCCGATAGCGTTCGCCAGCAGGGTGCTGAGTAACGCCGAACGTAAATACACCGTCACCGAGAAGGAGTGCTTGGCGGTAATTTGGGCAGTGAGGAAGTTTCGACCGTACATCGAAGGCACTAACGTTACTGTCATCACCGACCACAGCCTCACCTTCAGTCTCCAATGGCTACGGAATCTGAAGGACCCTTCTGGACGATTAGCCTGGTGGGCACTCTCGATGCAGGCATGGAACCTGACAATCGTCCATAGGAAAGGACCCCTACATGTTGTCCCTGATGCCCTTTCCCGCATGTACGAGGACACCGACGCGGCCTTAGCCGCGCTCGGAGAAAGTACCGACCCCTGGTACCTGGACAAGGTACAGAATGTCCGTGAATTTCCCTGGAAATACCCAAGCTGGAAACTCGAGGACAACAAGCTGTACTGTCATCGGCCGCATTCGATCATCCATCCGACGATTGTGGATTTCGATGCCTGGAAGCTTGTCTTGCCGGCCGAGACTAGGCCGCGAGCAATGGAGGATGCCCATCAAGGACCCCAGGCTGGCCACCTGGGTACTGATAAAACGTATCAACGGGTTATCCAGGATTTCTTCTGGCCAGGCATATTCCAAGATGTAGCACGATACGTGGCGCGTTGTCCCGTATGCCAGCTCCACAAGATTTCGCAGTTACCCCCGTCCGGCTTGGTGCGAGAGCGCACCACGGAAGGTCCATCGTGCGTAGTCGCTGCCGACGTGATGGGTCCGTTTCCCCCCAGCAAAGCCAAGAACCATTACGTCGTTGTCTTCCAGGATGTCTTCACAAAGTTCGTGGAGGCTAAGGCGCTCGGTAGTGCTACCGGTGCCACGATAATGAAGGCGTTCGAGACATTGGTGGTACGGTTGCCCACAGTATTTCCTGACCGACAACGGAACGGAATTCGTGAATACGCACGTAACGTGGTATTTGGACGAGCTCGGAATTCACCAGACAACGGTGCCGCCTTACCACGCGCAGGCGAATCCGGTTGAGCGAGTCAACAGGACTCTGAAGACAATGATAACATCGTACGTGGGAATGGATCACCGAGACTGGGACGCCCACCTACCGGAATTATGCTTCGCGGTGAACACGGCCGTGCAGTCCTCCACCCAGATGACCCCCGCATTTTTAAATTTTGGCCGTAACCCCCGCCCAGCCAAAAGACTCCGAGACGAAGTCCCTGAACCCCCCAAATTAACCCCAGGAGACCCGGAAGTTTGGTCCAATCGGATGCAGCGGTTACCTCTGCTGCACGACTGGGTTCGGACGAACCTCGAGGCCCCCGCGAAAAGGCAGGCCAAATACTACAACAGGAACCGAAAAGATACGAGGTATCAGGTGGGAGACGTAGTTCTGCGAAAGAACCGAGTTCTGTCGTCAAGAGCGCAGAACTTCGCCCCCAAACTGGCGCCGCGGTATAGCGGCCCCTTTCGTATCCTGGCAGTGCACTCCCCTGTAGTATATGAACTCGAGGATCCGACGAGTCGTCGCAACCCTCGAGTCCACATTAAGGATCTGAAGCCCTTCCGGGACCCGCAAGGAGTCCCAACCCCCGAAGAAGAGGCAGCCCCTGAGCCAGCGATTGCCGGCCCGAGCAGGCCGCGATCACCAACCACAGCAGCCCCAAGCCCAAAACGGCGTCGCCGTAGCGGGCTACGTTCCCAATGTTCGAAGCGGGTAGAGCTTTCCGACGCCCACCTTTTTGACCGGATCTCGCGCTTAGAACGACAAGGACGGTACGATCAGGGACAGACTCGCGCTTAGTAATGCTTGCTTTGCTTTGAGTGCTCACTTGGGTTTTGCGAGCTGCATGTCCCCGATGTCCTACACCCAAATTCAATCCCGATGCCCTTACCCTGATGCCCCAAATCCCCCCTTCTCCTACCGATGTCCCACACCTAAATCCTACCCTGATGCCCCAAATCCCCCCTTCCCCTACCGATGTCCCTCCCTAGAAATCCTGTCCTGATGCCCCAAATCCTACCTCCACCTATTGTTGCCCCAAAAACGATATCCTACATCCCAAGGCCTGGCCCTGGAACAGCTTCACGAACGGCCAAGGAAGCCGCGACGAAGAAGAATCCAGCGACCAGCGAGTCAACGTAGTCATCTAGAGATTAGATACGGTGAAAGGCCAAGGAAGCCTCGCCGGAGGTCCCAGCAAGCATCGAGATACTCATCCGATGGTGAAGCTACAGAACGACGGACGACAGTACCTGAGTATGCGACGAACGACTACCAGTAGGGCAAAGTCATCGCAAAGATTAAAGAAACTAAGGTAACCAGTCTGTGATTTAAATTGTAAGAAATGTATCGCTCAAGTATTACGAGTAACTTCAGCCAGCGGATATTAACAGTAACTGCCGCCAGCCTAGTACTCAAGTATACCCTTCCGTACAATATCCATTCCGGCTCCTCCCCTGAAGTAAAGAAAGCATAACTGAATAATCGCTCTTGCAGGAAAAGAGGGGAGTGCTCCAGTTTAAGCAGGGGGGAGTTGTGACGTTGCGTCACAAGGGAGGTAGAGAAAAGCCCGCGTGACCACGCTCGGGCTTAGTCTCCGCCACGCGCCGTTATTCGAAAAAATTGGAATGTTAATCTTAAGGTAGTTTAAGTATTTTATTGTATAGAAGCAGCGACACAATCCCCCCCCCCCCCGTCCTTCCCGAACCCCCTTATCACTGGGGCCACGTCGGCCCGGCCGTCAACTACGAGAACCCACAACGCCATCTCCCGACGACGCGGATAGTGGACTGGCCGTCCGAGGGCATTCCGCTGCCATCTCCCGACGACGCGGACAGTGGACTGGCCGACCGAGGGCATTCTGCCTCCATCTCCCGAGTCTCCGGCCTACCGCGCGTCAAGAGAGACTGCAGCTCTCGTGCGGTATGGCTGGCGAGCGACGTACCGACTGGGGCGCTCCGCGACTCGGGAAGGAAAGGATTCATCAGGGCGATCGACCGAAAGGGCGAACCACGACCATCGAGACGAAAATCGATAGGAGGTCCGTCGTCTATAACGGGATTGGGCGAGAGGAGGAAGCCGGCCGGCGTGGACCGACACTTAGTCCCGGAGCGTGGTCGAGCGAGGTTACCGTCCAAAAACGGCAAGCGCAAAACCGAGCGAAAGGAGAAAGAAAAGGAGAGACAGAAAAGACGACTAAAGGACGTCGAATTCAAGTCGAGTTTTTGTTGGAAAGGATCTTCCCTGCGGAAACGTAAGCCCTTCCTCTTTTTCTTGGGCGAGAGCGGCTAGCAAAAGCCATCAAACTCAGTTCGAGAAAGTCTAGTCGCACGGGCGGCCGTTAACAATTCGTTCCCCTCACCCCTCCCCCGTCATTCCCGATCGTCGTCCCCTTGCCGTGCGCGTCGCTTTAATCAAGTGTAAATTAGATTTACGAACGAAAAATCCGTGCGAGTGATTCGGGCCATTACCCGAATATTAAAGTATTAATTATCGCAAATAAATAAAGTGTACAAATTAGATTAGCGAATTATAGAGTCAGTGCGAGCGATTCGAGCCATTAGTCCAAGAATTGGGATAAATAATTATTGCAAAGAAAGTGTAAAAAGGTGTTCGTGGCGGATCCCCGGTGTCCCTCGCGCGCGCGTAGCAGCGGCCGCCTCGTGTAGTACGACCGTCGGCCGACTCGAGCAACAGTCCCCGTGAGAATAAATCGCGGCGCGATAAAATCGCGCAATTAGTATTTTGAGATTTTTTGGCTTTTGCGTATTATTAATTCGCGTATTGTAAAATTAAGTTTAAAATAGTCGTGGTCCAAGTTAAGTGGCCATTGTGTTCGAGAACCCCGTCCGTCCCCAGATACCCTGAGACGTCCCCATTTCCATTTGTATCGAGTCTCTCGCTTGCCGGTCGAAGGCCGTGTTTGTTTGTTTTTTTTTTTTTGGTTTATTTCGAGAAGCGCGTTGCCCGAGACAGGCTGGCGTCCAATATAAATTTACGAAATTTATGAAGAGAAAATATTAAACGGGTCGAGAAAATAGCGTTGGGACTTCGCGTGTCCGGTAACCCGTCAAATAATTCGAGTCAAAATTATTATCATTGCGAAATCTTTTTTTTAAATCGAGTCTTCCTTTCAATATTGGTTTTTATAATTTATCACTTAAATTCACTTATTATTGTATCGAGCTTCACTTAGAGTTTTGTGTAAAATAAATTATATTTGAATTTTTTTTTGGTCTTGACCCATCAGTAATTTTCCCATTCCCGCTCCCACCGCCTACGTTAACACGCGATACCCGTCATAATATATATATATATATATATATATATATATATATATATATATATATATATATATATATATATATATACATAAGGTCCGTCTCAGGCGCCATAACCCCACCACAAATTCAAACAAACCGACCTATTATGATCGTAGGGGAGGGGGAATAATAAATCATAACAACTCAAGTGGACAGGTACGACCTTTAAGGACACAAGTGCACACAAACAGTCAAATGTATAAAAAGTTAGAGGGAGAGAAAAAGAAAAACAGAAAATAAACAAAAACAGAAAAAAAGGTAACGATGGGTAATCAGTAAGAGAAGAGGAACAATAAACAATAAAATGTGGATATAAAAGAGGAGGAAAGTTGGAGGAACGTCACTTCTTCTTTTCAATCTCTTGTGGATTGACAAGTACCACTTAGTCGAGTACCACCTATCCAGAGGGGAAAAGTAGAAAGAGGGGAACCTTAAAAAACAAGAGAAAGAAGGAGTCGCCATCGAAGATGGCGACTTCTTTACGTGGATTAACTACTGGATAACTACTAACCACGTGGATTGACTACTTCTTTACGTGGATTAACAAGTAGCACTTCGCAGAGTACCACCTATTCGGAGGGGAAAGCAAGAAAAGGGGAACTTTAAGAAATTTAAAAAGGAGAAAATTCGGACATAGTTTTTTTTAGTCAATAAATACGGAAACAAAAACCGGGATAAGAATGAAAAAGAGAAAGAGATCACTAAAAAAACATTAAGTATAAAAGGAGAAGGAATAAATTACGAGAAGATAAATATAAAATTAGTATTAGGAGAATGTAAAGAGAGAGGAGGTAGGAAACTTGCGAACGACACACACACGAACTCACACACACACACACACACACACACACACACACACACACACACACACACACACACACACACACACACACACACACACACACACACACACACACACACACACACACACACACACACACACACACACACACACACACACACACACACACACACACACACACACACACACACACACACACACACACACACACACACACACACACACACACACACACACACACACACACACACACACACACACACACACACACACACACACACACACACACACACACACACACACACACACACACACACACACACACACACACACACACACACACACACACACACACACACACACACACACACACACACACACACACACACACACACACACACACACACACACACACACACACACACACACACACACACACACACACACACACACACACACACACACACACACACACACACACACACACACACACACACACACACACACACACACACACACACACACACACACACACACACACACACACACACACACACACACACACACACACACACACACACACACACACACACACACACACACACACACACACACACACACACACACACACACACACACACACACACACACACACACACACACACACACACACACACACACACACACACACACACACACACACACACACACACACACACACACACACACACACACACACACACACACACACACACACACACACACACACACACACACACACACACACACACACACACACACACACACACACACACACACACACACACACACACACACACACACACACACACACACACACACACACACACACACACACACACACACACACACACACACACACACACACACACACACACACACACACACACACACACACACACACACACACACACACACACACACACACACACACACACACACACACACACACACACACACACACACACACACACACACACACACACACACACACACACACACACACACACACACACACACACACACACACACACACACACACACACACACACACACACACACACACACACACACACACACACACACACACACACACACACACACACACACACACACACACACACACACACACACACACACACACACACACACACACACACACACACACACACACACACACACACACACACACACACACACACACACACACACACACACACACACACACACATCTGTAACACACAATCATAGCGACAAGGATATCAAAGAACGTGTATCAGGAGACCCTGAAGGTCAAGAGCGGATATCAAATTCGGGCATTGACCATTGCACGGTGCGTGGCGACCTCTGGCGTCGCGATCCATAGTTACGATAATCGATTATCAATGCGCGATAATCGATTACGCTCATGCAGAGTAATTAGGAGAAAGCGGCCCGCAGCGCGACAATCGAGAGGACGCTCGGCACTGCGCGCCACCATCAGCGGTAGCGTAAGAGGGGGAAGCGCCTCGCGAACTCTGAGCGCCCTTTCTGAGCGGAAAGAAGAAGTGACGTTCCTCCAACATTCCTCCTCTTTTATACCCACATTTTATTGTTTATTGTTCCCCTTCCCTTACTTATTACCCATCGTTACTTTTTTCTACTGTTTTTTTTAATTTTCTGTTTTTCTTTTTCTCTCCCTCTAACTTTTTATACATTTGACTGTTTGTGATCACTTGTGTCCTTAAAGGTCGTACCTGTCCACTTGAGTTGTTATGATTTATTATTCCCCTTCCCCTACTATCATAATGGGTCGGTTTGTGTGAATTTGTGGTGGGGTTATGGCGCCTGAGACGGACCTTATATATATATATATATATATATATTATTCCACCCTCTCTACCCCCACAACCCTTTAATATGTGTGTTGCAATTAAGACAGACAATTAGTTCATTAGTTCAAGATTAATTTGAATAAATAAATATTGTTGGAGGTTTTATTCTGGTAGAGCCAAATAACAGACACACATATAGTTTTAATAAAAGACTTTATTCCACGCTACGCATCTCACGACTGTGTTCTCCCGATTCGGGACTCGAATTAGCTAGACGTGCTAGCATACAGGATAGATGGCGTGAGGGACGACCAGTCACATGCACGCATACATATGAGCGTAAAGCGATTAGGTGCTATATTTCTCACACTCTCTCCCGACTAATTGCTTTACCAGCAGTAACTTATTAAATTAATTAACATAAAATTATTAATTAACTCTATCAATTCGGTATCTCTGTATATTTATTTCTCCATCTTCTCGCTGTTAATTTTGCTCATCTTATTTGTTAATATCGCATCTCCGAGTTTTAGTTTCCTGAGAACGTAGAGAACTGTTATTAATACATCTTTGAAGAACTATATAGAATAGTTCATGATTTTGTCTGCCACATATATTTATGCATATCGAAGGATAGAAGCTTGGTAAATACGTCTGCCATCTGGTCCTTTGCGGGAATCCACCCAATAGTTACTAAATTTCTTCCTACACATCCCTTTACGTAATGTTCTCGTAGTTCCCTCATATGCCTAAGTCCATTGCCTACGTTTGTCTTGGCGCTGATTTCGGCACCTTTATTATCGCACCACAGTCTTACAGGACAAGATGACTTATCTAGAATCAATTTTAATGAGTTGTCCATTACCATTAGCTCATAACACGTTTCACTCACTACTACATATTCTGCCTGGTATGTTGATAGAGCCATGTACGGCTGTTTGTGTGTTGTCCAAATTATCGCATCTTATCGCAAGCTTCACTACGTATCCATATGTTGTCAGTGAGTCTTTGCAATCTGCAAAGCTTGCATCAGAATATCCTTGCAAGTCATTTGTCTCCCCCCTATATCGCAAACCTAGGGTTTTTTTTCAAGTATTTAAATACTCTCTTTACCATCGCCCAATCATTTTCAGTGGGATTGATTTAAGGGACAACACCACTGTGACGGCTTTTTTTGAAAACCATCTAGAAAAATCTAAAGTACATTTAAGATTAAGATGCCGTTGGACCCAGGTCGAAAAATAATTATTTTCGGAGATATTGAATATTTTGTGGAGCGGTGCAGCGCTCCGTGACGCTCGGGGTCCCGCGCAGCTGCGCGCCTCAGGGTCGGCAGGTATACCGGGCCTTTCCCGGGTCCTGCGGGTCTTTCCCAGGTATTCTTTTGTCTCCCTTCACAAAAACCAGCTATTGTTATAAATATAGTTTCGAAAAAAGCCATAGGTGGCGACAATTGAAAAATTTTCAAGGCAGGTCTAGGGATAGCGTCATAGCGTCAGTTTGCGAATAGAAGCGACGCTACTCGTGTCTAAACGCTCCGAATCGTTTCGTTTATAAATATCGAACGCTCAGAATTATTCTTTGCACATCGAAATGGATAATCCGAAAGTGTACGCGGGGAAAAAGGGAACAAAACGGAGCTATGTGACGAGGAGTCGAACGAAAATTTCGAATCGAAAACCTCCGAACCGTTATAGCTCCGAAAATAGTCATGTCCAATCATGTCCAAAAACGTATGGGGACACGCCTCCGCGAAATCGTGAAAAAATAAAAAGGATTGTCTGACAGAGGAAAGCTCACCGGAAAATTGATTGACGAGTTGAGCACATATTACGGCTTGGCTATTCGGAGGAACAGCGATGATGTTGAAAAAATGAGGAAGGCAATTTGGGCAACTATCAAACATAAAATATCCACAGATAGTGAGCCACAACATGACGATTGCCCAGAGGGAGTCGAGTCGTGGTGTTCGTGGCAGCTAGCGGTCGCAAGCGGTAATATTTCTGAATATCGCCATAAGCCGTCTCTTCCTGAGGAAATATTAGAGGCAATTACGCCAGTCTTCGAAAATTTGAGCAGAGACGATTTGCTGCAGCGTTGTTTGGGCGGCTTCACGCAAAACAACAACGAAAGCTACAACAAATCAGTTTGGGCAATAGCCCCCCAAGTGTCAGTCCGGGAGCAAAAAAAATCGTCGATATTGCAGCTGATATCGCGGTATTATTATTCAATGATGGCCTGAGAAGCCTCATGAAAGATTTGGAGACGTTGGGGATAACTATCGGCCCAAATTGTTTCAATTTTTGCGTTGAAACCGACGCAGCGCGGATCGAGCTGGCGGAGCGCTCGCTCACAGACGCTGTAAAAGAGGCAAGAAGAGCCTCTACAAGTTCGAGAAAAGATGCTAGGGACAATGATTTGCTTCTTGAAGGCCAGCTATATGGTGCCGGCATCGCTGATTAAAGGTAAAAAAAAATTTTCTCCAATTTATCGCATAAATTAACAAACCTAAAACTTTGAACGCGTTTTTCTCAAAACCACTTTTTTGAGTGCGGAACTCAAGCAATTTTTATCCGATCGACTTCAAATTTGGACTGTATCAATAAAACTAGATTATCTAAAGAAGTACATAGGATTTTTTCGATATCTCAATAATAAAAAAAGTTATAGCCTATTTTCGACGAGAAATTTTGCTCGAAAATCGTCCTTTATTTTCAAAAGCGTGCCTATTTTTTAAAAATCAATATTTTTTCAAATCCCTGTGTACTTCTCTTCAAAATATCATATTATTAACGAAAACACTCGGTATTTTTTTTCAGATCGACTTTGAAGAGAGTTCTGCTGCGTGCCGCGAAACACTGCAGAGGCAACAGTATCTGACGCGGGAGCTTCCCCAGCGTCACCATGGGGCGTGAAAAATTTGAAATTTTTTTTTATGTATCTTCCATAAACAACGAACAAAACAAAAAAAAATTTTCGCATATCTCTTTTTTTTCCCACAAAAAAAAATTCTTGAAAAATGGCAAAAAAACAGGGGGTCACAGTGGTGTTCTGTGTTAATGTCTACTTAACGCATTGACAGCATAAGAGATATCAGATCGGGTTGCCCCGGCCAAATATAACAAACTGCCCATAGCTTCCCTGTATGGAACATTTATTCTCGTCTCTGTTTCTTTTAATACGTTATCGCTGGGGTTCTCTTCTCTCCCTTTTCTTTCTCTGTTTATCGCTTGTGTAGTAACTATGGGAGTTCTATCCGGATGTGCTTCATTGAAGTTGAATCTGATAAAAATGTTATGTATGTATTTCTCTTGATTGAATGTTATTAATTGTTTCTCCCTGTTTCTACTTATAGAGTCTCCTGGAAATTCTTTTGGATCGCCCAGTTCACTGATTTCAAATTTACCTTTCAGTTTCATTTTCGCATCACGTAGTTTATTTCCATCATTACTTGCCATTACGATGTTGGCTACATAAATCTCTCTCCACATAAATAGACAAGGCTCATTCTCATCTGTTTTTCACTCCTACAATTTATGCTGCCTCAGTGAATCTGTTATCCCATTTCATAGCGTTGATTCCTAGGCCATACAATGCTCAGTTCAGCTTACAAACTTTATTGTGCTCTTCATTTGATGTAAGATTCGCACCGTCTGGGATTTCCATATAAATTTCCGCATCGATCAATCCATACAAGAAGACAGTGTTAACATGTAATTGGCAGACCTCTAAATCGTACTTATTTATTATCGCAAACACTGATCTTATTAATGGCAGTCGTAATAGTAGAGCATAAGTTTCCTTCAAATCATAATGCTTTGTGTCCTTGATGCCTCTGATAACTAAGCTTGCTTTGTATTTTGTTTCATTGTCAATTTCAGTCTTTCGCTTAAAAACCTATTTAGAGTCTATGATGTTAGCCCTTCGGAGTCTATTTAAAGTCTATGATGTCAGCCCTTCGGCCAACTCGCATTGTAACAGGTCTATCTACCAATGTCTACACCTCGTTTTTGCACATAGAATTTAATTCTTCACCTACAGCTTTCAGTCAATTTTGATGCTTTTTAGATTCCATCGCTTCTCTGTATGACACTGGGTCTTGGTTGATCTGTGCCACATTGCATGGCATTCACCATCTTCGACATGACTTATATCCTTTTTTTCTCATCAAATAGTACTGTCGCATGTAGCAAATTGACTCTCTCTTCCTCATCTTTTATTATGCCCGTGAAACTAGAATCATTGGCATTCTTTAAGTCACTTGCAACAGCAATTAAAACAGGAATTTGTTTCTTAGGTTGCCCTCTTTTTCTTTTCATATCTGCCTCCTGTGCCGAGATTTCTTCCTCTTCCTCCTCATCTCTACCACCGTCGATCAACCACTTCTCTTTATTTGTTTTAATGTACTGGACTGGCCAATCTTTTATACCGTCCTTTTCATATTTATCTCCATATACTAGTTTTTCATTAAAGCGCGCATCTCCGCTTTCGTAAAATTTCCCTTCCTCAGGTTTCAAAAACTGATATCCGGTAGGTGTATAGCGCACCAGAATCACGCGTCTTCCTTCAAACCTAAACATAGGATCAGTTTTCCTTTGAACTTTAATGTAAGCAACACAGCCAAATCGGGTCATTCGATTTGCAAGCCTACACAGCAGCACTTAATGCAAGGTCCCACCTGTTTTCGGGTAGTTTCGCATCGTACATATATGTCCTCACCTTTTTCTGTATGGTTTGATTAAACCTCTCAGCTACACAATTACGTTCAGGTGTATCTAGACTCGCAAGTTGTTGCTTTGCTCCTAGTTTCTTTATGACGTCAATAGTATACCCACCGGTATATTCAGTAGCTTGATCTGTACGCTGATAGCATACTTTCGCATCTCAACCTAACAAGTTCCGAGCGGCTCTCACAAATGCTTCGAAATAGTGGCCTGTTTCGTTTTTTGCTTTCATCGAATACGCCATTGCTAATCTCGAATAATCATCTATAAATACACCAATATACTTATACCCTTTGGGGTAAGATGCTGGAGTAATGGGTCCCATGGTATCCGAATGAATAATTTGTAAAGGTTCAGTCGCTCATCTCCGTAATGAACCGAATGGTATTTTAATAAACTTAGCAATTTTACACACCTCGCAACCAAGTATTGCCTCTTCAAAAATCACGTTTTACCATTCTTTATTCGCCTCTGAGCGCGTCTGAACGCCTTTATTCGAACTCTGAGCGCCGTCGGCGAGTGCGCGCTATAACTCACCACGCCGCGAGCGACAATACACATAGGAGAGAGGGAAGAAAGTATAGACGGATGATAGGGCGACCGCGTTCAGAAATCCTTACCGTCCGAGTAGACCCGCGAGCCAAGTATCTTACCGACAGAGTAGCGGCGTATAATTAGCACACGAAACACACACAGCGACACAAAAAACACATCACACTTGTACACATCGAGCTTTTTAGATTATATCGAGTCACAAAATTGAATAAATGACATTTTATTATAAAATACCCCAAAACAAAAGAGTCTCAATTAATTCCCTCACTGATCGAGTCCCGAACAAATAAATTTTATTGTAACAAATTCCGACCCGTTACGATATATATATAAGTTATGTTTGAAAATTCTACAACATGTCATTCGATTAAACTAATGATAATGATGAGAATCCATTTGGTCTCTTATGCCATATCTGCGATGCAGATGTTACAAGCACTCGGTAGCATAGGGGAAGTGTGCTTAGCTATGAGTAGGTAAGTTCAAGGTTCTAGTCACATATAGGTGAAATATTTTCTTCGAACTAATCGTTTCGAAAGACTAGGTAATGACGAATTGCAATTTTAAAAAATCAATTTTTTTGGCAGTGCAGGGCCAATTTTGGTGATCTATATCGGGTCACAATTATCCGCCAAGACTCGGTCGACAATCGGGCCAAGCTCGAGTGCTAATGATGGCAATCTTGACGGGGACATATTGTTGGCCAATTCTCGAATGAACTCCTATGCGATGCTCGGCCGATTCTCATAAGCCATTCTAGGGCCAATATTGATTGCGAATATCGGGCCGCTCTTACCATCCGAAGCTCGGTCCATGATCGGGCCAAGCTCGAGTGCCAATGTTGGCAAGCTCGGCGTCGAGTATCGGCAAATCGTTGGCCACTACCGATCACCCTACATGGGCGCCTCCTCGTGGTTCTTCGCTCATGGAAGAGTAACAGAGTTAGCATTAGGACCCAAAGGCCGTCGCGACACTCAGTGTCGGGCAGTATCGGGGTCGGTGTCCCCGGAGTTCCTTAGCCAACTAGACCATAGGCTCGGATGGTGTTGCAATGACCCACCTCGTCTGCCGAGCGGCTTCTGCGTGCTTGCGCGTAGTCTCTGCGAGGCGGCGGTTGGTGGTATGGGCACGTCCGGGAGCGGAAGTCCTGGCTTAACCGCCCGGGCCGAGAGGAGCACAACCTCTTAAAAAATCCCAAACCCTAAGCCTCGGTGATGGTGATGGGATCCTGACTGAGAGGATGGCTCAGTCTCTAGTAGCGGCAACGCGAGCACCAAACCTCGGATACCTGGCGCTCTCCGTTGTATACAGCCTTCCCGGCCCTAAGGGCGTATGGGTTGGGCGACGTATAGATCGTCCCGATATACCTTTCCCGGGTGTTTCGCGGCACCTGGGGTATGAACCAGTATGATACACAACAACAACCAAAAAAATTAAAGATGAAGAACACGAAGAGTCGGCCGAATGCCGAGGAGGCGGATCGTGGGCTCGGAGGACAAACACTGAAGCCTCTCGAAGCAGCACACTTGATTTAGCTGCGAAACAGCGTGCTGCGGCATCAAATGTGACATCTTGCAGTGTCAAAGCTGCTGTGGTGGTTTGCTCCAAAGAGCAACCCATTAAAAGAACAAAGCCCGAGGGCACTAAGATGCATAGAAGAATGCTTAATAGCGAATCGTCGGAGACCTCGCTGGGAGACCACACCACGATAAAGGCGGTAAAAAAAAGCTCGGCACGACTCTCCGCAGTTTGCCGAAAAAGAGCAGGAGACAGACATGGAGGTGATAGTGGTCAGGCAGGGAGCCGAAGACACTACGGCCAAAGAAGATGACGAGGAACAGGTACACTTAGAGGACGTCATCGATACCGAGAGGAAAAAATTAGCGGACTTCCTTCTCAATAAAAATAACAAGGTATCCAGCATGGCAATCAAGTTCATCCTCGACAAGTGGAGATTCCTTGAATGCCAAGTGAGGATTAAAGGTGTGAAAAAGAGAGATGCATGAGACAACCCAAAGCGTGTGAAAAAAAACTTGAGGAGGTCAGTGCGGAAGCCCTATCGGGACCCGGCCGCGGCTTCTCGTACGCTGCAGCTGCAAGGAGGGGCCTTCCTCGCAGCCCGAGTGGTCAGAAAAATCATGCAAGACCAAGAGGGCCAGGGGCCAACAGAGACCGCTCGAAGACGAGAGAGCAAAGCAAGGCTATTATTATTAGACCTGAAGCTGAAAATGATGAACGTGGTAACGAAGAAATCCGGAGGGACCTGATGAAAGGACTCGGAGAAGTAAGAAATGGACTCAACGTAGAGTCCATCAGGCAGACACGAAAAAAGGGGCTGGTGCTTACGCTAGCCTCAGACAACGACGCTGAAATTGTCAAAGCGGCCAAGCTGGATAGGGTCAAGCTGAGAGCAGTCGAGCCCACGGAGTTGAATCCGTCGATCATAATCTATGATGTCGATCCGAAATACAAGGCAGACGAGATGAAAGAGGATTTCGTGGAGAAAAACCTCGACGTCGAAACAGACGAAGATAAAGAGAAACTACAGAACGCACTGTCTTTCAGGCACTCGTTCAAGAATCGCTATAACAAGGCGAACTGAATCGTTGAGATGCCAGCTAGCAAGATGGAGGGACTCATCGCTTGCGACAGAGCATTCGTGATTTGGGGGTCGTATAGAGTAGCGGAGTACATAAACGTGACCCGCTGCTTCAAATACCAAGGGTTTGGGCACATCGCCAAAAATTGCTCGGCTTCGCACGAGTTGTGTGAGCATTGTGGCTTAAGTGAGCATGCGAAAGACACTTGCGAGAAAACGCACGACCAGGTCTGCATAAACTGAGTTCGCAACAAAAGAGAGGAGGCGAAGCACTCTGTGAGGAGTAAAAACTGTCCAGAGTTCTTAAGACAAGTTGAATTGTACCGAAGCCGCATTAAATGGCAGTAAGGGTGCTGCAAATCAATGCGCAACGCTCGATGCTCGTAGCCGCGGAGATCAAGGAACTCCTGCTAAGAGACGTTTTTGACGTTGCCTGTATACCGGAACCGTATGCCTGTAAGAGGAAAGTGATGGGATACGGAGGGGCGCCGCTCGAAGTGCTGCAGCCGGCGGGATGTGTACCATGGGTTGCAATAGTTTTGAACAAGGAGAGACTGTGCGCCTTCCAACTGGCGAGGGAGAACAACGATTACATAATGTGTGTTGAAATCCGTACGAGGAATTTTGTTGTCACACTGGTGAGCGTGTACTGCTGCTTCTCATTGCCAATCGAAATGATACCTCGTCGGCTCGAGAGCACTATGGAGCGCATAGGAGATAGGCAAACGCTTGTATGCATGGACGCGAACGCGAGATCCACGAAGTGGTTCTCGGATGACGTGGACAATAGAGGTGAAACACGAGGGGAGGTAATCGAAGTCGCGAGACTTAAGATTGGTCGTGTTCGCTGGGTCTCATCATTTTGATACGACCAAGTGCGCATGCGCATAATGATGTGCAACGCGCAACTGCGCAATGAAACGAGTCATGCGCAAAACGAATAACTGGCTGTCCCGTGTGTTGAATAACCTTGGCTGTGACATGTGGATCAGTGTTTATATCGGGTGTGCAAGCTAGCGAAGATTTAGTGCAAGAGAAATAAAAACGAAAAAAATGTCTAAAAAAATAAGTTGTTCGTCTGTACAGCATTTAATTCAAAGTGGAACGATTTATGTTTGTTTACAAATCTGATATTAACAAATGTCATGTTGTATTTAAAAGATATTTGATAGATAAAAATAGATACTTGGGCAGAGACTTAACGAAACGCAATGAAATCACAGAAAATTGAAAGGTTATTCAATCATGAACAACGTCTAACTGGTTTTTAATCAATTGTCTGAGGAAAACAAATGAAGAAGTAGGACGAGTCGAACATAGGCTAAAAATATTAGTTTTTTCAGACAAAGATGTGGCATCACGATTGTTTGCACATGCAAAGCACATTAATAATCAACACTTGGAGGCCAATGTTGTCCTTAACGTCAATATTTTATCAAACAAGATCAACGAGACCAACAAAAACAATAAGACCTACGAGCCAAACGAGATTAACAAGACCAACGCAACAAACGAGTCATGCAAAGATAGACGTTTGTGGTGCCATTGTGCGTCGCTCCACGTGCTTGCATTTGTTATATCAAATTGCAATAATTCTTCTACTCTTCACCACAAAACGTTCATATTAGTTTGCTCCGTTTTTTTAAAAGTAATCGAATCGTGTGAACATTAAAAAAAATGGAAAATAATAATCCAGGATCGAACGTGGATGTAAACGAACTGGAAAATAAAGTTGATGGAATAATTAACTTATTCTAATTTTTTTCTCATTTTCAATTGCTATTTACTGTAACGTTATCGACCAAAAGTTTCATTAACCCTTGGCCGTTGCACTTAATTACTCGATAACTATAGGGAGAACACAAAATTGAAAAAACGGCTCGATGACAAATCACATTATCACCAAATTCTATCAATTACTCTGCACATCGATTTAGGTCACCACCCTCTTTGAATATACTCAATGAAATTTTAATGAACTATATAGATAATGGGGTATGTATAAGACACTCTATGATTACACTAGTTTAATTGTTTCAGGAATGGATTTTTGATAGATTTTATGCAGACGACGACAGAAGTTCATTCGATTCAGAGTCCTCTGATTCAGAATCATCCAACGATGATGAGCAACCAGCGAATCAAAGAGTCTGCATGAGAAATTATGTAGAAGTGACTGTTCCATCATACTCCGACGATGAATTCAAAAGTCACTTTAGACTTAAAAGAGCAACAGCATATAATTTGATAGGTATGAATAATTATATCAATATATAGCCTAGACCAAAAGTGTTCAGCACCCTGTGAATTTTCTTTGCGGATAAAATATTGTATATCTTGACGAAAAAAATCATATGACAATTTAAACAACCGGGTTTTAAAGCGGATAAATCAGCTTCATTTTGCTTAAAATACGGTCCAATTCGTAATTTTCGAGTGATTTTGACATAATTCGCAGAGAATGAAGAGGCTGCATAGCTCGACATACGTGCTAAACGGGAGCTTTTGAACTCAAACCGTTCTCGAGATATAGACATTTGCATTTTACAGTGCCAATACACACACACATACACACACGCACACGCACGCACGCACGCATGCATCCGGACATTTTTTCTAAATATGATTTTTCGATGTTTTGAGACATTTTAAGCACATTTACATTGAAAACTGGAAAAGAAATTTGTCACCGTCACAAAGCTTCCTCTATGAGGAAGCAAAAAAAAACAAAAAACCTAACAAATGTATAATAAAAAAAAGATCTAAGCATAAGGAGATTTAAAAAAATGAACACAAAACTACAAAAACAACCTAGGAAAATTTAAAAATCTCTCTTATTCATAGATATATTTGTTCAGCTTTATTTTAATAATTTATATTTGAAATTTTATAATATAAATAAAATGGAAATATAAATTTTTATGTTCCAGAGCGATTTGCATAAAGTGACTTCCTCCAAAATAATGAACCGCACGGGAATGCGATTACTCACGAACGAGTCTTTCTGTTAACGTTATGGTATTTAGCTAATACTGAAACCTTTCAACATATTGCTGATCGATTCAATTTATCGAAAAGTCTTGCACACAGTTTTGCTGAACACACTGGACGTTCTAAATTCTTTAACCGAAGAAATTATAAAATGGCCAACTGAAGAGGAAGAAAAAAGAGTGATCAGCAGACAATTTTATAGACGCGCAAATATTCGTGGCGTGATAGGTGCGATCGATGGATGCCATACGCGTATAAGAAAACCCATCGAGCATCAAGAAGACTATCTTAATCGGAAAAGATGCCACAGTTTAATTTTACAAGCCGTTGTAACGAGTAAATAAATTTTTACCGATTTATACGTTGGTGAACCAGGATCCATGCATGATGCAAGGGTTTTGCGAAAATCGCCACTGTACCATACCGCTTCAGACAACCCCAATTTTTTCGCCAATTACTTTCCTTTGGTTGACTCAGCTTATCCAAATTTACAATGGCTTGAGTAGTGTAATGGGGCCGATTCTAAATCAAGATCCCCTTACCGACACTTACCGACCGAGAACGAACCAAAAAATGGTTAATTTCTGAGTTATCGGCGGATGGTCAGGTAGGGTTTTGATTTAGAATTGGCCCCATGATCGACTGTCGATGTTTCTACTTACCGACCAATGGTAGGGGGTCACCTGCTTACCGACCGATGGTGGTAAGTCCCCCTTCGCCTCGAATGGAATTTGGGGGGGGGGGGGTAACCACGGGGCACACGTCCGACTCCTAGCGAGGCCGCGCAACGACTGACAAAGAGTCGAAGTGCTTTGTAGTAAAAGGGAGTTCCCCTCCCCTCCCGCGGGAAGAGGGGGTGGCGGGAGGAAGAGTGGGGGGTCCGATTTCTCAGAAATTGTTTTAAACATTTGTGGGCGGTGAGTCATCGGGCGCTTGCCGTGGCTTGACAAAGCCCCCCCCCCCCCGCCCCTTGCTGAGATGCGATAGTTTTGTTTATCGACGTGTCTAAACCTGCGAATTGAGGTGCTGAATGATTATTTTTCGAGAATTTATCATCGGCCGGTGACATTTGATAGCGTCAAAATGGCGGCGGGATTTCGTCAGATTTCTACGAGTTATATTTTTTAAACATTTTGTGGGGGGGGGGGGGTTGAGTCATCGGACGCGTGACATTTTTCCGCGCTCGGACCCTCGTGCCGTCAATGCGGGGGGGGGGGGGGTAGAAAGGAGTACATAATCTTGCGATTCAAGATCGGACGCACACATGAGAATGAACTACGTGCACACGAGTGAAACAATGGAGTTCATCGATAAAATTGGTAAAATTGCCGATTTTCTGCCGACGAAGAAGCTCAGAGATTTGTCACCCGGGTCGGATTATATCATCACCAACATACGGGCGGTCAACACTAAATTTGGCAAAAAGCACGTTGTCGACATTCGCAACGAATTCAGCGTGTTTCTACCCAGAACGATCATAAAAGCGCTTGAGGCTGATTCGATAACATTCGAGAGCATGTTGGCAGCAGCGCATAGAGGAGATCTATGCATGGTCTATCGCGGTGGCAAATGTCACAGCCTGAAATTCGCGAATTCAGCAACATTCCAGCTGATGTTGGCAGCAGCGTACAAAAGAAATGTCTGCATAGCCTACATCGGTGGAAAGTTTATCGGATACGTTAAGGGTCATGAAAATCGAGAACAGCTAGCTCACATACTAAATATGAAAAATTATCTAGTTATTGAAACGTTGGAGGTGGACTCTGAAGAAATGGATGCATAATGAAGGATACTAGTAAAGTATTTCAAGAACAAATCATCCTGTGTTCAAGATTGGAAAGCATGAGAAAGAGCGCCCAACGTCTCGCTGTTTGGAACTCGATCTTGTGTATACAAACTCGACATTCGAGCGCGTGCCAGCACACACACACACACACACACACACACACACACACACACACACACACACACACACACACACACACACACACACACACGCACGCACGCACGCACGCACGCACACACACACACACACACACACACGCGCGCGCGCGCGCACACACACACACACGAACACAGGCACAGACGCGCGTGCGAGGTTGTATAGAGATTTTTTCTTAAATATATATTGGTGAGCCGTTCTCCTTCGAGAACGTCTCACCGTCGAGAAAAATTATCGACAAGTTGAGCGGTGCGACGAACAATTTCTCTCACGTGGATAAGTGGCAAAAGTTCTGTGAGGTGCACGTCAAACTTTTGGGGCAACCGTTGAAAAAACCGGGGCTTAACGTCGGTCAAAAACTGAAAATACAATTGACAATAGCGAAATTGTTGTCGCTGAGGGAAAAAATCGTGCGTGGAGCAAGTGTAAGCAGCACAGGTGTAAGCGGTGCTGGTGTGAGTGATGCTTGCGAAAATATAGAGTGGGTCGATCTCGAGTCGGCATTCAAAAATCGAATAAAGACAGGCTCGATTGTGAATTTCGAGCACAAAGATATGCAGAGTTTCCTCGAAGATGCGATGCGCGTGGTGTTTTCAAAACTGGACAAAATCGTGCGCGAGGAGGGTAACGTGAATGTGACCTTGGCGTGCAAATTTCACCTCATGAAGGTGAATGAAATCATTGAGGAGGAACGCGGTCATTCTACCATCGAGCGATATTGCCGAGTGGTTCATCGAGTGCGTCCAAGCAAAACTCTCCGCCAAAATCGAGCACTTTCAGGAAAAAGAGTCGGGTTGGACGTTACGCGAAATCTCCCTTCTAATTGTGAAAATTAACAAGTACGAACCACCGCGAGGGAGCTTATCCACCTACACGCGTCTCCCGAGGGGATGTACAGATGAAACGGGCCGTTGTCGTCAATATTCAAAAACAATGACCCTTATTGTTTTCTTGGGCCCGTCACCGCAACTCTCTCCCCCACCACCACCGAGGATACATCCCGAACGTAACAGTTCTTATCCTCATTATAGCGAAGTGCTCAAATACGAAGGCTTGAATTTTTCGATTAGCACATCGATGATTGAGAAATTTGAGGAATTTAATGGTTTGACGATCTATGTGTATGGGATCGATGGCATCATGAAAGACGGTATTAGTAAAATTGTACCGATATATCTGAGTAAACAAACGTCGGATAAACCAACAATTCACCTACTCATAATGAAAGCCGAAATCAATGAGGAGGAAGAGGATGATGAGGATGCTGCCGCTCCTAAGGTGTATCATCATTTCGCGTGGATTAAAAACATGTCGTGACTCTTGAGTGCGTAGATATCGAAAGGTAAACGTTGTATGCGGATTTGCGGACGATGCTTGCGTCATTTTACCACGAAAGAAAAATTGCAAAGGCACAAAGAGGATTGCGCGAATAATGCGTAGATGATTATGATAAATAATAAGAAGTCATGTGTACACTACAATAAAATTGAGATTGAATCAACAATTATAAAAATTGTATAAAATTTATTTCGAATGAACCATGGTTTGAGTTATCCGTGGGTCGTTCAGCCTCGATCACCCTGGTTAATCCGAGTGTTACTGTAAAAAGTATGAAAGACTAGTATATCGTAAATCGAAAGGCTATCAATATGGGTTTTCTTCAGATAAATCAAAGACAATAAGAACATATCCATAAGACGCGGTAGCATCGCACTGCTAGCATACTAAACAATTCAGAAGAAAGGCCGCAGATGAATGGTACACTAATATGCCGGCCGTGCCATACTTGATGTATTACAATTTCAATCATCTGTATGGTGCAGCTATGTGTGAGTCATTGCTATACGGCCCGTTCGCTTGGGTAGAAAATTTCGAGCAATGTATCGGGGATATTCCAGATGACGCTGAAACGGGATACATCTTGAAGGTTGATTTGGAGTATTCTCGAGAGTTACACGACACGCGCAAAGATTTACCCTTGTACCCACAACACTACGGCCCTCCTGTGCGGGCACTCAAAGAAAATTAACGACCACGCGGCCGCGAAAAGAAAAATACGTTATTCACTAAAGAAATTTTAAACATCGCGTAAAATTGGGATTACGCGTCATAGAAATTCACAGAGTCCTCGAGTTTAAGCTTGGCTAAAATGTCGCAATGATCGAACTGACTCTCATTCTTGCGTTTATTATTTTTACGATTCATCTGGAGAGCTAGAATGTTATATCGTGGCTTTTTTCAATTGTGTAGACGTCTTCACGGACCGTATGGTATACTCGTTATGGTATCGAGTTGAACGTGTGCAATTCGAAGATTCCGCGAGCATGATTTTTAAACGGCTATAGTTCGATAGGTGTGATGGAGCTCGTTCCCGAAAGCGTCAGTGTGAAAGAATTATTCATGGGTAGTTGTCGTCCAACTGATTCGTATCCGAACAGAATCCTTTTTTGTACACTTCAAAATTTTATACATAAGTCATTACATACAACAGTATCATAGTCCTGATATCGTTCATGATTGTGTCTGATAGTGCTACCAGCACCCAAATATCTCTCCAGATCTTGAGGTAGCTAAATTATGAAAACTGTCGAATTACATGACTTCATCGTTAGTTTTTCTGTGTGTAACCCAATGTGTGCTAGGTCCATCTTTGTCATCGAGATTCACAATAGTGGTTTCGTAATTTCGGCATCCACTCTTGAGAATTCATTTCTCACACTAACTCCACGACAATGAGGAATTTCCGTAGCGTTTTAATTCATTATCGAAATTTTAAGCAATGCCTGAAATTGGGACCGCGAATCACAAAATGCAAAGAATTATCAAATTCAAACAGCGCGCTTGGCTAAAAGAATACAACAATGTAAATATGGAATTGGGGGAGCAATCTGACAAGGACTTTAAGAATTTTGACAAACTCGTGAACAATCCGGTCTTTGGTAAAACAATGGAAAATGTGAGGAAACATTGGGAACTACGATTCGTAAAAAGATGGAAGAGGGGGTGGAGAGCGGAAGCGCAGATCGCCAAGAGCCCATATTCCATAGGTGCAGCATATTTGACAATTACATTGTTATAATTGCGCTCAATAGAGCGTACGTTCTATTTAATAAGCCCATATCCACAGGATTTTCCATTCTCGATTTACCTTAGCCCTGGATTTATGATTTTAACTACAATTACATACTCGAAAGATTTAACAATCGAGCGAAATTGTTGTATACGAAGACTGATAGTCTCATTTATCACATCAGCGTGTCCGACATTTATGAAACGATGAAATGGGACATTGACAAGTTTGACACGTCTGATTATTCACCAAATAATCCGTACGATGTGCCCTCGCGAAATAAGAGGAATTAGGCCTCATGAAAGATGAGAATAATGGTCGTTTTATGATGGAATTTGTAGACTGGGGAGCGAAATTGTACTCGTTTAAAATCCTCGACTGTGACGATGTGAAGAAGCGAGCTAAAGGTATTAGGCGGTGAACCCTGAAATCCATCACATTCAAAGGCTTCAAAAAAAAATTGCTTGTTTGCGCACGAAAAAAAACCCCATCAAGGTGCAACAATTGATTGTGAGTATAGAAACACATTGTTCATACGATGATGCAAAATAAAGTTGCTCTCAGCTGGAGAGATGACAAAAGAGTGCTAATTCCCAGATTCTACGGACACTCTTCGGTTATGATTTCGATGATATAGAATATTAAAATTAAGTGTTAAAAAACAATTGTGTGTAAAGAGAGAAACGGTAAAATACATTTACGCTTAAACCTAAACATTTTCGAACGTATACCCCCCCCCCCCCCCCCCTATTAGACCTATCGAAGAAAAAAACCATGCCATAGATATTCGAGCTAAGTCCGCGACACTGAGAATGAAAACAAATCACGAATACTATAAGACAAGCAACAGAAATTGGCTTTGAAGGAGGAGGAGGAGGACGAGGAGAAGGAGGCCGATGTCGATAATACTTTCAATACTACGTATGGTGATGATGGTGATCAACGCAATGATGATGATGCAATGATGATTGATGATGATGATGATGATGATGATGATGATGATGATGATGATGATGATGATGATGATGATGATGATGATGATGATGATGATGATGATGATGATGATGATGATGATGATGATGATGATGATGATGATGATGATTATCAACAAGTATTATTAAAATCATCTAAAAAGGATGTTGAGCGAGAAACTTTCGAACTTCGATGATTTTATATCCTGGTGGTACAGATGGGAAAAACTCGTGAATCGTGTGTACTCTTCGCTCATTGATAACTTTACGAATTTTTGAATGATATTTAAGAATTTTTTAACAGTAATAATAATAATAACATTCGTTTTTAAAAAATTCGATTTTTTCTTTGAAAATCATTTGGTCGCTTCTGATTAGTCTAAAAAAAAAACATTTTTTTACTCTACAAATTTTAAAATGATTATTTTTAAAATTAGTATATTACGACCCTAGGCCCGAAAGTTGGATTTCCTGGCATGTGCGATATAAAGGCCGAGGCGAAGCCGAGGCCTTCATATCGCACATGCCAGGGCATCCAACATTTGGGCCGTGGGTTGTATACTATTTTTCTTGATCCCGTAGCCGAAAATACGGGCCTAATTAATGTATGTAATTCCGTGCAATTAATGCTGTCATTCGTGCTGTCAGCTGTCATCTGTTGGCTGTCAGCCGGCCATCTCGTGAAATGCAATGAAGCTGTCGTTCTCGCAGGGAGGCGAGCGAAAGGGGGGGGGATGCCCGCCCCACTTTTGCAAGATCGAGGCGAAGCCGAGGTTTTGCTGGTCGGGGCGGGCATTGAAAACATCAAGATGAAATAAAACCAACATTACTAACATAAACATCAAATCAACGAACCAAGAACCTTCTGATGAGGTTTCTTCCATTTTTTTTTTTTTTTTCGACACTTGAACGAAATTCTTCGCGAGACCACGACACGACTTTGACAGGAGCGAGCACAAGATAAAAGAATAACGTGCATATGTAACTATCGCCGGCCCCGAAAATCCTGTCAGAGCGAGCGGTCGTCAGCCGGCCACGAAAAATGCTCTTTCCAGCCTGAAATGCGGCCGGAAAGAGCGTACTTTCGGATAGGGGAGCAAGAAAAAAACATTTTCTTCCGACAATGTTGTATAATAATAATAAATTCGTATTCAAAAATTTTTTTTTCGATGAGAATCCGTTCGTCGATTCTGATTTGTCGACCCAACTGTTGTGTGTACCATCGAAGGCCAATCACCGGCTGAACGAATAAATAATTTAAAAACGAGTTTCTTAAAGATTAACGTCAGTCATGATTTGATCTTGGCATCGACTTGATCACGCTAAAACATATTCATTATGACTGTGCCCACGTTTGTGGATCTGCAAAGATTCATTGTTGGACGGAACTTTATCGTGAAGGAAGTAGCAATTCTGCGAGCACGATGCGTACTCTCCCATTACATTTTCGCGAGTCCCATACCATGGAGTCTTCTCACAAAATCTGAGAGATATGAATCATCATGGGCGATTCGGAATCAACATGGTCTAAAGTGGGCCTATGGAAACGTTCCATATAGCATGGCTGACGGTTTAATAACCGCTGCAGTTGAGGGTTCAACGGAAGACGACATGTGCCCTATCGTATATGTTAAGGGTCATGAAAAGCGAGAATGGCTAGCTGATATACTAAAAATGAAAAATGATCTAGTTATTGAAACGTTGGATGTGGACTCGGAAGATATGGATGCATTGAGTAAATTAGACGGAAACTCGACGCTACGTTGTGAAAAGCATGAAAAAAATTGTGCATTGCAAAATGTATTTAAAATGTTTAATTGGTGGTCGAATCATAAAGATTCGTGCAAATAAAAGAAATGTAACATTATGTAATTTTGAATTATTCTCCTCACCCCGTACTTCGTTATATTATCATCTGCTATCGGGTTGCACAACTGTATGAAATATTTCTTCCGAATGTGAAACTAAATTTCTTGTGTATGGAATTTTATTGAAAATAAATTATTATTTTCGCTCGATGGCGTTCGAAGACGTTTATCGGCAGACGTTCGATAGATGTTTGTGAGACGTTCGAAGACTTTCGAAAGCATTCGCGAGACATTCGAAGATGTTCGTGAGACGTTCATAAGACGTTCGCGAGAAGTTCGAAAGCATTCACTAGACATTGGGGAGAAGTACAATAGATGTACAGAAGCGTTTGGAGTCATTTGAAGACTTTTATGAGGGACTCAACAGCGCTCAAAAGATTTTCGAAAACGTTCATGAGCCGTTCGAAGACATTAGTGGAGGGTTCAAAGACGTTCAAGACACTTTGGAAGACGTTCGTGAGACATTCAACCTGAGAGACATGAGACATTCGAAGACTTTCATGACGTTTGAGTTTTGCTGGATTGTTTCGGTTTGTTTGGGATGGGAACCCAAACAAACCGAGTTTTGCTGGATTGCTTCGGGTTGTTTGGGATGGGAACAAAAGACACTTTGGAAGACGTTCGTGAGACATTCGACCTGAGAGACATGAGACATTCGAAGACTTTCATGACGTTTGAGTTTTGCTGGATTGTTACGGTTTGTTTCGGTTCCCATCCCAAACAAACCGAAACAATCCAGCAAAACTCGGTTTGTTTGGGTTCCCATCCGAAACAATCCAGCAAAACTCAAACGTCATGAAAGTCTTCGAATGTCTTATGTCTCTCAGGTCGAATGTCTCACGAACGTCTTCCAAAGTGTCTTGAACGTCTTTGAACCCTCCACTAATGTCTTCGAACGGCTCATGAACGTTTTCGAAAATCTTTTGAGCGCTGTTGAGTCCCTCATAAAAGTCTTCAAATGACTCCAAACGCCTCTGTACATCTATTGTACTTCTCCCCAATGTCTAGTGAATGCTTTCGAACTTCTCGCGAACGTCTTATGAACGTCTCACGAACATCTTCGAATGTCTCGCGAATGCTTTCGAAAGTCTTCGAACGTCTCACAAACATCTATCGAACGTCTGCCGATAAACGTCTTCGAACGCCATCGAGCGAAAATAATAATTTATTTTCAATAAAATTCCATACACAAGAAATTTAGTTTCACATTCGGAAGAAATATTTCATACAGTTGTGCAACCCGATAGCAGATGATAATATAACGAAGTACGGGGTGAGGAGAATAATTCAAAATTACATAATGTTACATTTCTTTTATTTGCACGAATCTTTATGATTCGACCACCAATTAAACATTTTAAATACATTTTGCAATGCACAATTTTTTTCATGCTTTTCACAACGTAGCGTCGAGTTTCCGTCTAATTTACTCAATGCATCCATATCTTCCGAGTCCACATCCAACGTTTCAATAACTAGATCATTTTTCATTTTTAGTATATCAGCTAGCCATTCTCGCTTTTCATGACCCTTAACATATACGATAGGGCACATGTCGTCTTCCGTTGAACCCTCAACTGCAGCGGTTATTAAACCGTCAGCCATGCTATATGGAACGTTTCCATAGGCCCACTTTAGACCATGTTGATTCCGAATCGCCCATGATGATTCATATCTCTCAGATTTTGTGAGAAGACTCCATGGTATGGGACTCGCGAAAATGTAATGGGAGAGTACGCATCGTGCTCGCAGAATTGCTACTTCCTTCACGATAAAGTTCCGTCCAACAATGAATCTTTGCAGATCCACAAACGTGGGCACAGTCATAATGAATATGTTTTAGCGTGATCAAGTCGATGCCAAGATCAAATCATGACTGACGTTAATCTTTAAGAAACTCGTTTTTAAATTATTTATTCGTTCAGCCGGTGATTGGCCTTCGATGGTACACACAACAGTTGGGTCGACAAATCAGAATCGACGAACGGATTCTCATCGAAAAAAAAATTTTTGAATACGAATTTATTATTATTATACAACATTGTCGGAAGAAAATGTTTTTTTCTTGCTCCCCTATCCGAAAGTACGCTCTTTCCGGCCGCATTTCAGGCTGGAAAGAGCATTTTTCGTGGCCGGCTGACGACCGCTCGCTCTGACAGGATTTTCGGGGCCGGCGATAGTTACATATGCACGTTATTCTTTTATCTTGTGCTCGCTCCTGTCAAAGTCGTGTCGTGGTCTCGCGAAGAATTTCGTTCAAGTGTCGAAAAAAAAAAAAAAAATGGAAGAAACCTCATCAGAAGGTTCTTGGTTCGTTGATTTGATGTTTATGTTAGTAATGTTGGTTTTATTTCATCTTGATGTTTTCAATGCCCGCCCCGACCAGCAAAACCTCGGCTTCGCCTCGATCTTGCAAAAGTGGGGCGGGCATCCCCCCCCTTTCGCTCGCCTCCCTGCGAGAACGACAGCTTCATTGCATTTCACGAGATGGCCGGCTGACAGCCAACAGATGACAGCTGACAGCACGAATGACAGCATTAATTGCACGGAATTACATACATTAATTAGGCCCGTATTTTCGGCTACGGGATCAAGAAAAATAGTATACAACCCACGGCCCAAATGTTGGATGCCCTGGCATGTGCGATATGAAGGCCTCGGCTTCGCCTCGGCCTTTATATCGCACATGCCAGGAAATCCAACTTTCGGGCCTAGGGTCGTAATATACTAATTTTAAAAATAATCATTTTAAAATTTGTAGAGTAAAAAAATGTTTTTTTTTTAGACTAATCAGAAGCGACCAAATGATTTTCAAAGAAAAAATCGAATTTTTTAAAAACGAATGTTATTATTATTATTACTGTTAAAAAATTCTTAAATATCATTCAAAAATTCGTAAAGTTATCAATGAGCGAAGAGTACACACGATTCACGAGTTTTTCCCATCTGTACCACCAGGATATAAAATCATCGAAGTTCGAAAGTTTCTCGCTCAACATCCTTTTTAGATGATTTTAATAATACTTGTTGATAATCATCATCATCATCATCATCATCATCATCATCATCATCATCATCATCATCATCATCATCATCATCATCATCATCATCATCATCATCATCATCATCATCATCATCATCATCATCATCATCATCATCATCATCATCATCATCATCATCATCATCATCATCATCATCATCATCATCATCATCATCATCATCATCATCATCATCATCATCATCATCATCATCATCATCATCATCATCATCATCATCATCATCATCATCATCATCATCATCATCATCATCATCATCATCATCATCATCATCATCATCATCATCATCATCATCATCATCATCATCATCATCATCATCATCATCATCATCATCATCATCATCATCATCATCATCATCATCATCATCATCATCATCATCATCATCATCATCATCATCATCATCATCATCATCATCATCATCATCATCATCATCATCATCATCATCATCATCATCATCATCATCATCATCATCATCATCATCATCATCATCATCATCATCATCATCATCATCATCATCATCATCATCATCATCATCATCATCATCATCATCATCATCATCATCATCATCATCATCATCATCATCATCATCATCATCATCATCATCATCATCATCATCATCATCATCATCATCATCATCATCATCATCATCATCATCATCATCATCATCATCATCATCATCATCATCATCATCATCATCATCATCATCATCATCATCATCATCATCATCATCATCATCATCATCATCATCATCATCATCATCATCATCATCATCATCATCATCATCATCATCATCATCATCATCATCATCATCATCATCATCATCATCATCATCATCATCATCATCATCATCATCATCATCATCATCATCATCATCATCATCATCATCATCATCATCATCATCATCATCATCATCATCATCATCATCATCATCATCATCATCATCATCATCATCATCATCATCATCATCATCATCATCATCATCATCATCATCATCATCATCATCATCATCATCATCATCATCATCATCATCATCATCATCATCATCATCATCATCATCATCATCATCATCATCATCATCATCATCATCATCATCATCATCATCATCATCATCATCATCATCATCATCATCATCATCATCATCATCATCATCATCATCATCATCATCATCATCATCATCATCATCATCATCATCATCATCATCATCATCATCATCATCATCATCATCATCATCATCATCATCATCATCATCATCATCATCATCATCATCATCATCATCATCATCATCATCATCATCATCATCATCATCATCATCATCATCATCATCATCATCATCATCATCATCATCATCATCATCATCATCATCATCATCATCATCATCATCATCATCATCATCATCATCATCATCATCATCATCATCATCATCATCATCATCATCATCATCATCATCATCATCATCATCATCATCATCATCATCATCATCATCATCATCATCATCATCATCATCATCATCATCATCATCATCATCATCATCATCATCATCATCATCATCATCATCATCATCATCATCATCATCATCATCATCATCATCATCATCATCATCATCATCATCATCATCATCATCATCATCATCATCATCATCATCATCATCATCATCATCATCATCATCATCATCATCATCATCATCATCATCATCATCATCATCATCATCATCATCATCATCATCATCATCATCATCATCATCATCATCATCATCATCATCATCATCATCATCATCATCATCATCATCATCATCATCATCATCATCATCATCATCATCATCATCATCATCATCATCATCATCATCATCATCATCATCATCATCATCATCATCATCATCATCATCATCATCATCATCATCATCATCATCATCATCATCATCATCATCATCATCATCATCATCATCATCATCATCATCATCATCATCATCATCATCATCATCATCATCATCATCATCATCATCATCATCATCATCATCATCATCATCATCATCATCATCATCATCATCATCATCATCATCATCATCATCATCATCATCATCATCATCATCATCATCATCATCATCATCATCATCATCATCATCATCATCATCATCATCATCATCATCATCATCATCATCATCATCATCATCATCATCATCATCATCATCATCATCATCATCATCATCATCATCATCATCCATCATCATCATC